>KZ505865.1:217378-236457 GCA_002844005.1 Limosa lapponica baueri
ACCTGTTCCAGTGTCTCACCACCCTCACGCTAAAGAATTTCTTCCTAATACCTAATCTAAATCTACCCTCTTTCAGTCTAAAACCATTAGCCCTCATCCTATTACTACACTCCCTGATATAGAATCCCTCCCCATCTCTCCTGTAAGCCTCCCTCAAGTATATTGGAAGGCCACTATAAGGTTTTCCCAGAACATTCTCTTCTCCAGGATGAACAACCCCAACTCTCTCAGCCTGTCCTCATAGCAGAGGTGCTCCAGCCCTCTGGTCATCTTCATGGCTCTCCTCTGGGCCTGTTCCGACAGGTTGATGTCCTTCCTGTGCTGAGGACTCCAAAGCTGGACACAGTACTCTAGGTGGGGTCTCATGAGAGCAGAATAGAGGGGCAGAATCTATTCCCTCAGCCTACTGGACACACTTCTTTTGATGCAGAGTTGGATGCAATTGGCTTTCTGGGCTGCCAGCACACATTGTTGACTCATTTTGAGTTTCTCATCCACGAAGTTCCCTAGTTTCACTGATGTTTGTATCCTGCTTTTTCCTGTGAACAAGTTAACAACCTATTTTCCAGATTAAGCAGTAAATTTCTTCCTGACTTCTCATCTTATCTATATAACTATGGTATCCAGGGAGTCTGGGTGTGGGCCCCATGGAGGTAGGCACTATGTGCACCCTGTCATTGTGCTTCTCCAGCCACTGGGCATTTCATCTCAAAACTCATATCCTGCATCTTTCCCACTCTTCTTTTTTTCTTGCACCCTCTAATGTGCAAGTCTGAAAGCTAGACTATCCTTTCTTTGGGTGGCATTCGGCCACGTCAAATCATACTTTTCTTCTCTAGGTAAATGAAGAGGTGGCACATTATCTCCACAACAGTTATTTCTCTCTGTCATCCTGTGCTTCCTCAAGATGTCCTGTATTTCTCTCCAGGCTGGAAGCACAACTTGCCTATTTGCAAATATAGTGTCATAGCTGCCTGTGAGGTATCAACAGCACAAGTAGTGACTGTCAGTTAATCTCATGTGACTCAACCAGTCCTAGCATAAATTAGAGCAGGTACAGGGTTCCTGCAGTGTGTGCTCATCAACTGTGTGCGACTAGCATAACAACCATTTGTGTACATCTTCACAGGATTTTGTTGATTCCATTCCATCCAGGAAAAACTGAAGCTAGGCCCTGACAACATCTCGCAGCCCAGCTGTGGGTCATTGGCAGCCATTGTTCCTGTTCTTCCCAGGCACTGTGAATCTTGCTTTCTCCTTCTCAAAATCTTTACAGTCTGGATTGTAGTCCCAGTGATGAAGCTTACCTGAGTGGATAGTTAGTCCTCTTCCAAAAGATGCAGGAATCCTGCTGCTTCCAAACCTGTTCAGTTCAAGCAACCTGTCTCCTGCTTTCCTGAAGCTGGATGCAACCTTTTTTAACCTCAGCAATCACAACCCTCTTACCAGGCTGAAGCTTTATAAAGAGTGATAGAGCTCATAAGAAGATTGGCTTTAAATTTATTTCAGCTTTAAGTATAATTTTGTCCAGTATTCTCAATCTTTTGCATTTGTCATTATCTGCTTTCTCCTAGATGTTGGTTTATACACCACTTTTCCAAAAGTTGATCTTAGCCTCACCACAACAGCAATGCTGCAAAGTTTCTGAGACAATTTAGGAATTTCAAATGAAGTCTAGTGGAGCTTTAATCATCCAAATAATGTCATCCAAATGACATTCATCCTTCACTCTATTCCCCTTCCCTGTAGAAATACATTTTAATAAAAAACTCCCTGCAGAAAATGTTTAAAATTCTACATCAAGGCCTTCTGTAAAGATGGCTTCATCTATAAATGGCCCATGAAACAGCAGAAATTCCTTCTGTCTTACTCTCAAAGTGCGGACAAATGAAGAGGCAACTATGATTTACTCAGATGGCTGGAAGAAAGTGACACAGATTTCAAAAATCCATTCTAAAAGTTAATTTATTTTAAAAAATGGATATATTACATCACAAAAATGTGGTTTATGTAAAATACGGCGTGCTGTAATCTGTCTTATCAGTCTGATCTATCTGGGTGAAAAAAGCACTTTCTGAATCATTTCACTTTGATACAGTCTTTCTTTGATACAGAAGTTCACTTCTGTATCAAAATAGGATACACATGTCCTGCTCTGAAGGATTGCTGTCCAGTTTCTCAGGAACTGAAGGAGCTTTTAGAAAAGGCAAGTAATTCAGCTAGTTTATATCTCCAGACACCCCACAAAACTCATCCATTTAAGGTGGGTGAGAAAGAACAGGAAACTCTGGTTCGCATCAAATTCTCTGGGAGAACAAGATGCCAGCAAAATACTAAATAATCATGAGCTAATGTTCAAAAATATTAATAAAAAAATAAAATAAAAGAAAGAAACGATTTTGCAAGAATAAGACAGATAAAACATGTAAGAATGCTTTGTTGACAGTGTTGGAAGACTTGCTTCCTAAGCAAAGTTTCATTCCATTACAAGGTAGATACAGAACCAGATCCTGAGTGCTGTCCAAATGTGATCTTAGTGAATGGCTGCCTTGACACTGTCTACAAGTGGCAAGCCATTGCCAACCCATACACTTTGTTTATTTTCTGAGCAAACTCAAGACTACTGTGATACCACTTGAGTTTCTATGTCAAGTAACAGAAACTGTGCCACACTTTCTTATCCGGCACATTGGGCGAGAATCATATTAGCTTTATGCTCCTCTTTTAGTGCTGGCATGCTCTCAAAGACTGTTTGGAAGTTAGGTTGCAGCTTAATGTGGTCTGACTCATGTCAAAATTAGATATGTGAACTAGCCAGAAAGATGGTGTGAGTATGCCACTGAGTTTATTTATACGGAAAAGCCCTGTAATTCCAGAGACATGTAAAACACACTAACTGTATTACTGGTATTCCTCTGTAAATTCTGAAATTGCTAAAGTAATCTGGAGTGCGCAGCTTGCCATTGAAAGCTTTTTAGTTATAGGAAAACTTACAGCACTTTTAAGTTCTAATTTCTAACTTCTAACAGATGCTTCAGTCTTAAGAGGTATTTATTAGTAGCTTCACAAAACAGTTATTTCTTCCTCCTCCTGACTCTTGAATGCCACCAGCAATAAACATGGTCAAAACTAAACACAAAGCATACAAGAGGTGAAAGCAAGGACAAGTAACCTATAAGAAACAGGGAGACACTGTCCCAGCATTCAGAGGTGGGTTAGGAAAGCCAAAGCCACCAGGAACTGACCCTGGCAAGTGGCGCAAGGTAATAAAAAGGGCAGCTAAAGGTATGTCATCAGCAAATGGAAGAGAAGGGAAAATGTAGGTCCATTGCTGAACTGGGCAAGGGACGTCTTGACAAAAGACAAAAAGCATGAGAGAGTCATGCTTCTATCCAGAGGGACCTTGACAGGCTGGAGAAATGGGCTGACAGGACCCTCATGAACTTCAACCAGGGGAAGTACAAATTCCTGGAAAGGAACAACTGTATGCACCAGTGTATGTTGGGGGCCACTCAGCTGGAAATCAGCTTTGTAGAAAAGACAGTTGGGGTCCTGGTGGACACAAAATTCAACATAGGCCAGCACTGTACCTTTGTGGCAAAGAAGGCTAACAGCATCCTGCATTAGGAGGAGTGTTGTCAACAGGTCAAGGGAGGTGAACCTTTCCCTCTCCTCAGCACTGGTGAGGCCACACCTGCAGTACAGTGTCCAATTTTCGGCTCTCCAGTACAAGAGAGACATAGAGATACTGGACACAGTCCAATAAAGGGCCACAAAGATGATGAAGGGAGTGGAGAAACTCTCATATGAGGAAAAGCTGAGAGTTGTGACCGCTTAGCCCAAGAGGTGGCTTGGGGGGATCCTATTAATGTATATACATACCTGAAGAGAGGGTGCAAAGAAGATGGAGGTGGGCTTTTTCCACTGGTGCCCAGTGACAGGACAATAGGCAGTTGGTAAAAACTGAAACCTAGTGGGTTCCATATAAACATCAGGAATCATTTTTTGCTGTGAGGGTGACTGACTACTGGCACAAAAAGTGTCTGGACATGGTTCTGGGCAATCAAGTTTTGGCGTCTCTGCTTGAGCTAAGCAGGGGGTTTGGACCAGATGACCTCCAGAGGTCCTTTCCAACTTCAACCAATTCTGAGATTCTGTGCATTTCAGGCCTCTGACACCAGTGGGAAAGTCTGGAGCAAGAAAAACCCTATGTGGAGGAGAATCAGGTATAGAATATTTGAACAAGCTAGATACAAGTCCATGCGTCCAAATAGGATACAGTCATGAGTGCTTCGGGAGTTGTCTGATGTCCCTGCAAGGCCACTCTTGATCATCTTTGAAAGGTGCTGACACTCAAGAAGCCATCCCATCTAGCAAGATGGAAGATCCAGGGAACTGCAGGCCAGCTTCTGCTTGATCTCAGGGTGGAGATGGAGCAAATAAAGCTGGAAATTATTTCCAAATATATGAAGGACAAACAGGTGACTGGGAATAGTCAGCATGGATTTTTCAAAGAAGAAATCATGCCTGACCAACCTGATAGCCTTCTAAATGAAATGACTGACTTGGAGACTAAGGGGAGGGCAGTGGATGTTGTTTATTTGGACTTTAGCAAGGCTTTTAACTCTTCCATAATGCCCCCATAAGCAAACTGAAGATCTACAGACTAGATAAATGGACACTGAGGTGGACTGAAAACTATCTGAATGCCTAGGCCCAGAGATTGGAGATCAACGTCTCAGAGTCCATATCAAGGCCAATGACTAGTGATGTACCTCAGTAGTCAATACCAGAGACAATATTGTTTCACATCATCATTAATGACTTGGACAACTGGACTGAGGACACTCAGCGAGTTTGTTGGTGATGCAAAACTGGGAGGCATAAGTAATATAGCCAGTGGGTGCTGCCATTCAAAGGGACCTTGACAAACTGTAGAAATACACAAACAGGAACCTTAGAAAGTTCAGCAAAGGGAAGTGCAAAGTTCTGCTTATGGGCAGGGATAATCCTAGGCAACACTATGACCTGACCTATGGCTTAGAAAGTGACTTTGCAGACGAGGACCTCAGGTCCTGGTGGCGAACAAGTTGATCATAAACCAACAATATGCCCACGCAGCAAAGAAAGCCAACAGCTTTCTGTGCTGTATAAGAAAGACCATTCCAAGTAGGAATAGGGAGGTAATCCTTCCCCTTTAATCAGCACTAGTACAGGGAGATATGGACATACTGCAGGGAGTCCAGTGAAGAGCCAAAAAATGATTAAGGGACTGGAGCATCATTCATACAAGAAAAGACTGAGAGAGTTAGGAGTTTAGAGAAGGTTCATGGGGATCTTAAACTTGTGTATAAATATCTGACAGGGGGAGATAAAGAGGACAAGAACTACAGAATTCTCAGTAGTGCCCAGTGGCTCTGTTTAAATGGGTACAGGTCGCCCTTTGAGGCTGTGGACTCTCCATCTCTGGAGATAGTCAAAACCCAACTGCACACAATTGTATGTAACCTGCACTAGGTGATTCTGCTTTGAGTAAGCATTTGGACTAGACAATCTTCAGAGGTCTCTTTCCATTTCAGCCATTCTGTGATTGTGTGTGATTCTATAAAATATGTCCAGTACATAAGCATGAAAGTTTTCAGTAAACTGCTTATTCATCTTCAAGGAATCCAGCCCCGTTATGGAAGAGACGGTTCCCTCCAGAGGCTTTGCTGATCCCAGCACCCTGGGAGCACCTTGCAGTAGAGAAGTATGGGTACAATTTTCCTCCTTGTTTCTCTCCCAAGCACCTTCCCTGATATTTTAATTCACTTCACAAATACTACAGTCAGACAACAGTTAGCAGTTAAGTAATAAAGCAATGTAGTTGTCATGGGTGTTAGTAGGAAAAAGATTATTACAAAAACATGACTTCACGAAGTCTGATATATATCTCAGGAGCTAAGCCCCTTCCGTGTTTCTCTCTCTGTTTTCACAGGTTCACTCCTCTGTGTCACTGAGCCCTTTAACATCTGCTGAATCAGAGTCTTGTATGCTTCAGCCCTAATTTTGGAGATGCATTTTAAAATCTGGAAAGGTTTTGTGTTCCCGTTCCTGGCAAGAAACTTGAGATGTCATGAGAAGAGACTGAGAGAAGTAATAAAATTCAGGATCATTTAAAGAGAGTGACAAGCAAATGGAAATGGTTTGCAAAGGAGCTGGGAACTAATTCAACAAAGTCTGTAGTTCAGCAGTTTTACACAGCAGTGACATCATAACAGTGTTTAACTTAATCATATTTGTATGAATAAACTGCTGCAGTGTTTCAAAATAATTTAACCTGAAATATATAATTTTGGGTTAAATGCATAAGCTCACAACCAAATTTGTGCTCAAAATTTAATTCCTCAGTCTGGTGACACTAGAAAGGAGATAGTCCTTTAAGTTTGTCAACAGTACCTAGGTACAGCAGAAGCTAGAAACTGAAGGTGGAATAGGAAGGGGAAGAAAAATAGGACAGGACTGTGGAAGTTCCCTCCAAGTTCCAGCTTTTTGTAATTAGAGGACATTATAATCTAAAAAAAAAAAAAGAAAAAGAAAACGAATTCTTTTCAGAAGATGTACTGTAGCATTGGTATTACAATTTCTCTACTGCTAAGCTTCAACTGTTAGCACTAAAGACAGCTGTCCCACCTTATTTACTCTGTTCAGAAAAAGAAAATCCCAGTAACACAGCATTGGAATAGATATTTACCACACAGGGTTGGGGCAAACCAACATGAAAACAAATGCAGGTATTTTAGGCTCTGATAGAAAGCAAACAAAAGTAGGAATAGTTTAATATTAGCTTGGTATTTGCTCCTTAAGCTACCCCCAGGTAAAGGCATAGGATGCAGTGCTGTAGAGATGTTTCTCATAACATGTTTTCTGTGTTTCTCAACCAGCACTGCAAAGCATTCTGTACCCAAAGCTTAATGGTTACATCTACACTAGTCCCTCAGTTGTTTTTATTAAACCCTTCTAAGTTCTTCTTCTTTTCTTCCTGTGGTTGATTTCTTTCAATTTCTTATGCTATATTTTCCTTCTACTTTAATTAAATTTTGTGTTTACACAGGTATTCTGTTTTCTGCACTGTGTCTGTATCTTCTTCCTTTCAAATTTATGTCCTTCTATTTCTCCCTCTGGCTTTTGCCTTTACATATCAAAACTAGCAAAATTGCTTATCCACAGGCTGAAGTTCAACTTTACAAGTGAAAAAAAAATAATCCATTTTCTTGGCTCCTTATATAATTTCCCACACACTTTCTTTCCCATCACCCACAAGTGTCTGCTCCTGTCACATACACAGCATTTTTGCTTTCTTTCACAAGGCTTAATGAATGGGCTTCCCCACCTGGTGCTGAACTGCATTCAGGCAGACCTGGTAGCTCCCTGTGAAGCACAGCAACATGTCAAGCACAAAGAAAAAGATGAAAGGAAATCTTCTCTTTGGTTCCTTGTATGCTCCCTCTTTTGCCCAGCCTCATATTTCTCTCAGAGTGGGATCTCTTCTAAGGGTGTTATAGGCTAAATCTTGATCTCTCTGGTCTCTTTCATACATGAGAACAAGATCTGGGGATCTACCCTTGAGTTCTTCACTTAAACACCTATTAATCATTGCAGAAGTTATGACTGTTATAATTCTACAAGCAATACAGATGTTCTGCTACCAGCAGTTCTGCAGTGGAAAACACAGCATTTCTCATTCACTTTTATCAGAGACATCTTCCTATAATTTGCTTTGTTAAAAACACCTGTATTTTCTGGATACCCTCCAGTATCGGCACATGACAGGTGCATGGTTCATCAGCTGGCCCTAGTTATTTAAATAAATTTGCTCAGCTTTCACAGCAGAAAATATTCAGCCATAACTCATATTCATTCTGGATTTCTCATCAAGCAAACCCATCGTAATGCAGCAAATAGAAGACCATAGGTGAATATACTTCATTTCAACCACATAGCTGTGGCTGCTAGATTACACCAGCTGCGTACTTTTGTAGAAAAGCCTTTGCTTAAAGAGACTCTATCTCATTTAAAGCAGTGATGTCCCACACAACAGTTCAATAATTAATTTAAAAAAAAAATAAAAAAAATTTAAAGCAGTTATGTCCCATATAACAGTGCAATATATGAAGTTGGAAAGACTACAGCATCTTAGGCACAAATAGAACAAAGCTGTCAAAGACCTCACTTCCAGCTAAATACCAACAAAGCGTGTCACATCTAAAAAGAGAACAGGAAAAAGTCATAATTGCCAGTTAAACTATCACTTCAGTGAACTTGGGCTTGCTGATCAGAACAAACCAGGTGTGAAAAGTCTATAGTTTTGGTATTAATCCAGATGGCTTCAGCATTTGCCACTGCATGTAAAAGTGGAACTCAAAGCAAGGTGGAAAACTTCAAGGAAGTCAGGAAAGCTGAATTCTACTTTAGAAGAAGTTTTGTGTTCCCCTCTCTTAACATAACAAAGACACACACATCTTTCTGGATTTACATCTTTCCTATCTATCCTGTCATCCATGAGACTTTTTTACTGCATTCCTCACTTAACTGCACTCCTCATTTCTTTAACTGGTGAACTTCTTTAACTGTGTTTGGACTTTGTGCCTGCTCCCAGCAATCAGACACTAGAAGCATGAAGGTAGATCCCTGGATACCATGATGCTTTGTACAAACGGAGGCTTCTGTGTCTTATGTCTGTCCAAGACAGCCAGCTAAGAGAATTGTCCTTACTGGGAAGTAGATCTGACTTTAGGTTTTCAAGTTGAACTATGGTCAGCATTTCTCTCTGGTCACTCATGGTTCAACCACCATCTTCAAAGCATTTATTCAGCTTATCTTTTCTTTAGTCAGCAGTGTATAGACTAATGTGTAAAAAAAAGCATAGTTTATTGCTCCATATTACCCTAGGAAAGGGCAAGGATAACTTGTGAAGGTTTCCCAAACAACTAATAATAGAAATTAAGCACAAGCATTTTTTCTTTAATCATTCATTTTATTCTTTCTAACCTTTTTTTGATTAATTCACCTAAAGGCAATTCACTTGCTCTAAGTAAAAGAATTTGGCACCTATGTTAGCTAGCATACATCTCTTTTAGAAATATCTTCACAGACCCCATTGCAATGCTGAGGCCTCCTTTTTAAAGGGATGCCTTCAGTGGTACGCCCAGAAGTTGGGGCAGTAGATGTATTTGACCTATGTACCTACCATCTGATTATGCCACACCAGAGTCCCTCTGAATCTGAGCATCAGTCTCTCACAAGTTTAGGTAAGTCCTATAAGTCTTGCCTGCTGTATGAAGCTGGATTTTATGCCCATAGCTTTGCAGTCACTTAAAATTGTTGCTAGACACGGCCGATTTGTGAAGAACACTACCACACTACAGGCATCCTATGAAAAGCTGAGGAGATCTTCCTACCAGCACTATGAAAGAAACAAAACCCAGTGGTCTACAGTATATAGTACATCTTTTGATGTCTGCCTACATGGTTAAGATCTCCACTAATGCTAAATCAGCAAGGATCCTTCTAATTTATCTTCAAAGTTCTCATAAATGGCAAACATCTGTTGAATAATTAGGTGCCCATAAAATAAGGATGTAAAATTACAGTTCGAGTCATATAGTCTATATATGTGCTATCTTACATCTTAATGACCATTTTTTATTTTATTAAAATTATTACTTCTGAAACTCTAGATAAAAGGCTTGAAGGCCAAAAAAACGCAAACAAACAAACAAAAAAGAGATCAAGAAAATCCCCAGATTCTATTCATTTTCCTAGGCTTAAGGATTGGAAAATTTCTGCATTTCCTTGCCTTGGTGGGATTCCAGTGGGAAGTAGACTAGAGCTAGGGATGAAGTAATAATATTCAGAACACTTTAACTTACAGTGACAGGCAAATGGAAACAATTTAAGCAGGACTGGGAAATCATTCAGCAAAATACTCTAATTCAGCAGTTTTCTACAGCAGTGACGTCAAAAAACCATAACAGAAATGCCATGCTAGCTCATAAAGTTTCAAATACTGTAGTAATATATACTGCAAATGGGAAGACCCAAGGAAAAGAAAAATAGGAAGGAAAGAGTCATGAAAAGCCAGCTCATTAATCAAGTGAACAAATGATGACAGAAGAAAATGTAAAGAAAAGTATTCTAAGAAATTAAAGAATTAAAAATGGACTGATTTAACTTTATATGTCACTTACAGTCTTATGACAGAGTATAACCTTCAGTGATACTCAGTTATTGTAAATAGTTAAGACTTTTTTGAAACATCTCATTGTGCTTCAATTTAGGACCATAATCTTCACTGCTATCCTCACATCATGGGTGATTTCTGTGTGTATCTACTACAGGCATTTTTTGTTTTCTTCTCATCTGATTATCTTCTAAAAATAGAGCAAAACCATATAACTTTACTCCAGTCAGTGTCTCACCAATTCTTAGTCCATATATTTTCCAAAAATTTTAAGTTGCAGGAAAATCAGGTGTAAACTGCACACATGTTTTGTCTATATCTTAAAGCTAGCATTGTTCTTTGGAGCAAAATCTTCTGTGTGGCAAACTACATCTTAACTACTCACTAGAATTACTTCTTAAAAAATGAAAGGAAGCTTAAATTGTTTATTTGCTCTGTTTAAGGAAAGCAGTTGTTAACTCATGCTACTTGGAAGGCTCCAAAGTTCCTTAGGATCTGCAGTACATGCCTATGAGCCATTTACCAGCATCAAAATTTTTACAAGGGTCTTGAGGCACTGTTAAGCACACACTGGCACAAAGGCTCCAAAAGGCACTTTTGTGCACATCCTTCTGGTCCTTGGTAAGTGCAGAAGGTGCCTCTCTCTGTACTGCTTTTTTGGAAGCCGTTTCCCCCCATGTCCCATAGTATGGGATGACTCCAAGTGTGTGATCTAGCCCCACCAGCCCCACTGAGTGGAAGGGCTGCTGGGTTTGCCCATTCCTTCACAATGCCGCTTGAAAGGAAATAGAGAAGAGGGGTGCGACCAGACTCCCTTTCCACCTGGGGACAAGGAGACACAGGATCTGCACAAGATACCGGGTCACCCCAACCCAACTTGCCCAGTTTGGCATCCTCCTTTCACTCCTCCCAACCCCTGATTAAAAACAGTCTTTTTGCTTCCCAAAAGCAGCTGGTGGCAGCAAACACAGTTCTTCTCTTGCACTAGCTTGTGTGTTAGCAGCTTCAAGGAGAGACTTCTGACAGTGCTGGTGGCAGTAAGGCACTGACTCGGGCAGAAGGTGTTGATTCCCATGGCTGAGCCTCACACCTCCCCCTTGCCCTCTGCCTTTCTCCTGCTTGAGAACCAGTACCCTGATGCAGAGTATACTCAGCAAGTCTTACAAAGCCCAACCTAATGTTTTTCCTTCATCCAGAGGGTGCCAATTCTCTGTTAAATTAAGTATTGTGAATGGGAAAACATGTCAGGACAGGGGTGATATGGGGATTTCTGAAGTTTCTGGGTGGGAATTGCTGTGATTTTTTTTTTTTTTTTTTTTTTTTTTTTTTAAGAAACGCAGTGTCTAAAAGCCAAAGTACAAGCAGTTCACAATCCACTTCCCAGCCATGAAACCAGGGAACTTGTTCCCGGGGTAAGGAGGTTTTGGAAAAAATGGTCATTAATCTATTCTGAATTCATTAGTTATGCATTTACAAAAGGACATCATACACATAGAAATTTCATTTTACAATCAAGATTATGATTCAGACTAGACAAAAGCAAACTGTTGATTAGCACAAACATTCCCATCTTAATCAATACATTCATAACATTACTCTAACACTTTTGTGCTTTTTTTTCCTTTTAATAGGATCTCCTTAGAAGGCATATTATTCCTTAAACAAACTAACACGAGTTCTCAAGTTATCTCAGGATAGTTATTTCAAAAGACAATGCAATATTTCATAATAAACATTTATAATCAAGTTTTTAACAAAGTAATTCATCATATAAACAAATGAATCAGTCAGACACTAAATAAATATTTGTACTGGTAAACACTAGCATTTTGCTTATATCATGTAGGACCTGATCCTGCAAGCCCTCTGTATACATCTTTATCCCCAGTGAATGATTGGCTTAATTTCTTATTCTAAGCTACTATTTTACTTTAAGCTGAGTAAATACTTTCTGGCCACTAAGTTACATAATTGAAATAAACACTGAAATACATCCCAGCAGACAATTATTTCCTTAGATGTTTTTATAAATAATTTTTTTTTAACTTTTCAACATTTATCAACAGGCATTCAGGTTTTGATATTTACAGTCTGAGTTGCATCAGTTAGTCAAGATTGAGCAAATAAATTGTAAGTTCCTTGTTCTTGGCTCTCTAGTTGAACAAAGCGTGACCTTTGCACTAAATTTAAAGAGAGGTTTCTGATAATTATTTCATAGGTAATATTGAATTTTACTTTCTCCAGATGTTTGAGCTAACAATACTTGGCTAGGAAGGCAAGAGCCTCAAGGAGAATAACAAGGCAGGAGCTCTCCTGGGGAGCAGGAGAGGGCAGACAAGCATGAATTACCTTCTGTCTGTTTACATCTACCACAGTTGCTACCTTCTCCAAGACAATGGGGATGGCCTTTTTTAAAATATACAAAAAGCTGTGGCCAGCCTTTTAATTCTGAGTTTACTCATCCCTTTTCAGGAATGTCTTTTTCCTTGCATTCTAAATCCAGAACAGAAAACCACAGATAAGAGACATTAACTAACCTACATACCCTCTTTGGTGCCTTAAGAAGTTTATCAGGATATCTTCATACAGATAGAAGTGTCAGTGAATTCCAGTCTCTTAGCTGGTGTTTGAAAGGAAACATAGGAGTCAGTTCCAGCTGAAAATGTATTTAAGTATCTGAAAACTCAAATTCAGTAATTGCTTATTTTTTCTTGCCCAGATCTATTTGAAATATAGTTTGAAATCAAGGGTACTGAGGTTATTAGATATACCTGCTGTATTAATTTAAGTTTGGCTGGATTCTAATGGTTTCTTGGATGCCTTTGAGCTCTTACCACAGTATAACATGAAATGTTCCAAGCATGTGGCAAAAAATAACAACCATTATTAACAAATTGCTGCCTGAACAGAAAAGAGTAATGTATTTTGAAATTACTCTCTACATATACCTATATATATAGGGATATAAGCACAGACACACACACACATATATATCCCTATATAAACATTTTTCTAAAATACAGAACTTGATTTTATTATTTCTTATGTTGGTATCATTTTAAATCCTTTACTCTGTGACTCCACAATATGACAACTTCAGGCTGTCCAGAGAGTTAAATTTTAACACAGACTTATAACCTCCATTAATATAAATATACTGGCAAGGAACTTTGACCAGCAATAGTAAAATTTGAAACTTAAATAATTATTCTATGATTATTTTAATTTTAACAACAAATTTCTACTCAGCAACAATACTCATGGAAAATGTGAAAAAAAAAAGATACTGCTTTAACTTCTAACACTCTATCAAGTTCAGCTTTATGAAAGAAATATAAAGAAAGTTATGTATAGACACTCATTCTAAAAGGAGAAACAGCAACTTATACTATGTGTTTCAAACAAAGAACACTGTATGCCTGCACTTTATCATAAATAACCATGTTAATCATAGTTTCTTCTTGTCTGCAAATGAAGGACATTGGTTCACAAATCTTCTAAAGTGTATATGAGCATTTTATTAAATCCTGTTCCTTGTGAAAATAAAGTTCATTTACACTTAAAGTGAACAACAATGAGGAGTTTGTTATTATAATAAGACATTTAAGGACCTTGGTAACCAGTACCAGTTGTATCTGCATGTAGCTCCTCAGCTTTTCTTTTTTCTTTTTTTTTTTTTTTTAAAATAAAGGTACAATCATAGTTATTAATTTACTTTAAAAATTTTAAAGATGAAGAAAAGTAGCATTTATACATATAAGTCATCATATAAATTATAAAACTCAAGTTTATCTTATAGAGTTCCATCCCCAGAAGAAGCATAAAGCACTTTTGTGGTACCTTCACCAGTAAATATTTGTATCACATCAAATCTGAGAAATGCAACAAAGATGATACTGCATCCCAAAGCTGAAAGACAACATTCTTCTGATGCAGTCTCTTGTGATGGATGTGCTCCGTGGGATCATATGATTGCTGTGACTTGACTGAATTTCGAATAAAAGAAATATGAAGGAATTCTCTTCACCAGTTCAGTAGGTATAAGAAACATCAGTGAACAGCAGACTCATCCCATTTGAGGTCAACAGTCTTTGGAAGACAAGAAGGGAGTTTAAATCTAGGACAGTAAAATTAAATAATAACAATAATGAGGTAAACTCCCCTAAAAAGGCCAAATCAGCTGAGATGTCAGGAGAGAGTTCGATTGTACCTGATACCCAAATGTTTCTGTAGCCAGAGTTCAGCAAGCTGCATGGTAGAGGCAAATGTGCTTGCTTTGGACCCTAAGCACATTTTATATTGTTTTGGATCTAAATTGGGGTCACACTGAACTGGATGGAAAACATGGACAACTCCTACTTCTTGACTTCTGAAAGCTTTCAAGCCAGATGTTATAACTTTAGTAAAGAGGTCTACATCCTCAAGTCCCCAGCCTTGAATTGAGGTATCAAATCCACCAGCAGTAAGTAGATCACTTTTGTAAATGCAGGTTATTCCGAATCCATACTCCCTCCAAAATCCAGTTCTTTTTGTGAAAACAAAACTACTGTCAGCTGGAGGGTTGCCTCCATATATTACTTTTGGATCATATTGGCTAAAGATGATCGGGTAGTAAACCTGTTCTCCCTGAATGGTGTTATCTCTGCATCGCTGGAGGAAGTCTGGTGTGAATACCAGATCAACATCACAGAACAGCAGCAAAGTGCCGTTGTCAAATCGAGATGAGGCCATTTCAAGACCTAAGCCTCTAGAAAACTTTCCTGCCATCGGAATCAGGGTCATATCTGCTTCGGGATACTTAATACTGTATTCTTTCATTAGCTCTACATGTTTGCTGGAGCCTTGGCCCGACTCGGAACTGAAAAGAATTATCACCAACTTTACATTCTGCCTGGGAATCAGACAGGTCTTCTCAAAGTTATCCATAAATCTTGAGAAAATATCAAATCTTCCTGTAAGTGGGACAAGAATATGTATTTTCTTGTCACTGTGTCCCCCAATGTCTTTAGTGCCTTGGAATGATGAGGAAAAAATCTTTAAAGAATTTGAAAGAAAAGAGAATGATTGAGTGTCAGTGTTGGTATCCTCCAGCAGGCTTCTTACATCCAGCTCCTCTGCTTCTTTGAAGAATGGTTTGCTAAACAATTGCTGAAGGTAAGCATGGCGTCTCACCGGAACAGTAACTTTTCTTCCTTTGTGCCTTTTGTACAAAAGCAGTAAATCCAGAATGTACTCCACTCCATGCAGAGGGTCCACTCTGCGGTAGCCATATTGTATTTCCTTGAAATCAATGAGCCTTCCTCTAGATCTAGAGTTCTCATTTATCATTTCCATGACTTGCATCACAGTATCATCCAGTGCAGCCCGCAGGACACTGCTCAGGCTCTGGCGGGGTGGCTGGTTCTCCACCACCGAGTAGAGGAATTTTCCTGTCAGGAACTCCCACTCGATGACTTCATCCCTTTCACGTGGCTGGAAATGATTGAAAGATGGCATCACTCCCAGCTGCTGATCTTCCTTATTTACTTCACTGTTACTGAGCTTGCTCATCAGGAGACTTTCCCTGTGGAGCTGGATTGTCCGATAGCGCAGTTCAGAAATTTTGCGACTCAGTATGTAATTGTGCAGCCTGTATTGGTAGGCTGGTCTTTTGTTTGGATGAAGTGTTATGGCCGTGTGAATCTTGCTATTGTGAAGATCTTGAATGTAACCCTTGCGGTTGTGTTCATAGTTTTCATGGAACAATTGCTGCATCTACAAAGAGAAATAGAGAGAGAAAAAAATAAAAAAGACATTAATGTGGAAGCGTTTCTATCCACTAAAGGACCCACATTGGTACTATTGATCATTACTAATTCTTATAGATTATGGCTATTTTTATGCACAGAATTTCAAAATATTCAGTAGGAATAATTTACACTGTTTTGGTCTCGGTTTCACTATTGTCCACAGTAACCAGATATTGTCCTCTAACTAAACAGAATGGCACATATCTTGGGTTTATCTTTACTTCATCTAACTGCAATACTAAACAAAACACTTAACTAAAGGTCTGCAGCTAATAATATTTCTGAGTTCCTAGGTACAGGCTGAATGCTGCTATGAATGAAACACTAAGTCTGCACCTACATCTAAACCCTTATTAGCACAGATCCTTACTGAAATGTTAGCAACATAGATGATGTTTTTTAAGAGGACTTTGGATTTATGTCTGTGGAGCACAAAGCTGCTTGTATTTCCTACGGACATATGCAAATAGCTAGTGCTACTTAACATTCAAAAACTGGATGGACTTCATTTCAACAAAACTATTTTTTTTTCCATGCAGACAAAGAATTCAGTAACTGAAATATAACCATGTATGTGGAAGGGAAACATATAATAGATTACACCAATTAAGCTATAGATCACGCTACTATAACTCACCCTGAGCAATTTCCAATGTATTGCTGTGGCAAGAAAAGACATTCTACTTCTGTTAAATTAGTAATTGTAGTATCTTCTAAATAGTGAAGAGATACATTTTACAGCTGAAGCACAGGTCTAGGGTTTAAAGTATCCAGCCTTTATATCTTTCTGACCTAACAGCTAAACTATAAGAAAATCACAAAACTTTCTTTGACTTAGTTTCCTCCCTAAAAGAAAATCTAGCTCAACATTAATTTAATGTGATGAATATTTATTCTTAAATGGGAAGTGATATGGAGGAGTAAAATATTAACATCATAAATACATTTAAGACCCATCGCTCTTTGCTAACACCTACTAACTCCAGAGAAACAGAATTATTTCTCATAAGTAGTAGATAAAGGAGAAGAGGCTGCTTTTTTTTATCTGCAAACAGATTGGTTTGTAATAAGGAAAATGTGTTAATTAGAAAATGTTGTTCAAGGAGGTGTTGTAAAATTTAGCTATAATCAGATTTTGAGATGTGTATTGAAGTTTGTCTTTTACACACTGAGGAAATCAAGAGAGGTGAGGTCTGATGACACAATGTCTTAGACTCAAAACTTTTAGCTCATTTTATTGTAAATCTTTCTAGAATGGAGGTGTTGCTCCCAGAATAATACTAAGCATAGGGCAATAAATGTAAAATAACTCCTAACAAAGCTAAGAACCATGGCAATTATTTAAAATCGATTAGCATGTATGAGAAATACACATTGATATATTTAGAAAACCAGAAAATTAATAAAAAATTTCTATAATCTCCCTCCCACCCCATTCATACCCCAAATGACTCTACTTGAGCAAACATAGCTACTTACTATACTACTCCATGTAACATGGAGAAGAGCAACAGCCTAATGCTGAGAACTACCTTAACTTATCTTAAATTTGCCTTTAATAAAACAGGTCTGTCTGTTATATTAAAGTGAGAGTGAGTGTGAAAAAACATATATAGTTACAAAATGAGTCAAATACTCCTTATTCACAGAACTCCTACCTAAAGCTGTCAGAGTACATTTGCTCTGTCTTGGGAGTATTTTCGTTGTCACATGATATGAGATGAGCCAGACACATGAGTGTTTGGGCAACCTCCTTGCTATCACAGTGAAGAGGAACCAACATCATCAATACTGAGTCAGCGTTTAACAAGCGCTGGCAAAACTGAAATATGGCTTCTTTCAGGACAACAGATGGACACTGACAGCACAGGGAGACAAGAGACTGAATCCCAGAGAAAAGTGCCTGGGAAAGGGATGCTCTTTGGAAGAACAGTTTTCTCTTCTCCCCCTACAATTTACCTTTTGTATAATGAAAATAGACCAAGTAATCAGGTGAGATTTTGATCTCTCCAGTTATAAGCCACACTCCCTTCCTGGCCCCTTTTATTTGAAAGTGTCTACTGTGTGCTTCTGTATTTTCCACTTTTCTCAAAAAAGTTGAATCCATGATTTTCACGTTTAGAATTTCACATTAAAATCCCCATATAGGAAAATAAAGAAACAGAAAATGTATAACATTGAAAACAAATGAAAGAAAGGGAGGCAGATGGTTGCTGAGTGGTATCAGCATAGTTCCCCACAAACCCTGGCACTCCGCTTTTTCCTAAGTCCTTTAATTATAACAAATCACTTGAGTTTTTATTCATCCACAATGAAGGACAGTACTTGAGTATAACTGAAACAACGTTTACACATTGTACTTATGGTACCTGAATTTTCACAGTAAGTTTTATTTAAAGTAGTATAATGTATTTTATCTAGAAGGTTTTCAACAGATGACAAACTATTGCTATAAAACTAAATGTTGTCTTTCTATTGTGCAAATTCTTCTGTAACCCTTGACTTATTATGAGATCAGCTTCACAGCAGATTCATTAGCAGCATTCATTTAACAGGAATATTCTACTAACACAAATACTGCATTTTTATTGCATTCCAGTTTCAGATGCCTTGGTTTATTAGATATGCTCCAGTGAAATCATAGCAAGAGGATGTACTCCATTATACTAATGATTTTGCTTTTGATAATCAACAACAGATTAATAGCAACACTGAAAAAAGAACTTGAATCAACTAAGTAATACAATATTATCACACATACACAAAACTGTATTAATAAATGATGTTACTGAACACTTTTCATAGATCTCAGCACATAGAAAACAGTTCAGAACAAATATGACACTGAAATCATAAAATCTTCCTGAAGATAGCAGGTTTTGATCTTGGTGCCACACAGAAATTTGTTTTCAATATTGGGGGACAAAAATGTCTTCTTACAACTCAAAATATTAACATCTAGATAAAGCAATTCAATGTTAGGGAGGTTTATGAATGTGTAGAACTAACTGAGGGTAATAGTAGAGTTGAGTGCCTATGGGTAAGAATCAGGGGGAGGGCCAGCAAGG
>KZ505865.1:247306-265657 GCA_002844005.1 Limosa lapponica baueri
TTTCTTTTCTTTTCTTTTTCCCTAGTAGGTCTAAAACTAAATAGTTTTAATAGGTCTGGAATTATGTATCAGGAGCCCTATGAGAAGAATACCTGAACATTCCTGAAGATGAAATACATAGTCTGAACAAAAAGTATTACACATGGCCCGCTAAACAAAATGACACCAATGGCAATTTCATCAGCTGAATTTCCATGCAACTTAAAAAAGCTGTCTGATATTGTAGAAGCATGCAGTTGATGACATGAAGTGTGTTGTATAACACTTTGTGAAGAATATGGATTTTTTTTTTTGCTAACAAGACTGTATGCACATCTACCAGATAATAGGCAAATGAAAATCAGCTTGCTAAAGTTCTCTGAAAAGCCCATGAAGGTGAGAACAGAAGTTACCAATAAACAGACATTTTAAAAAGTCAAAACAGAAAGTCAAAAAAGAAAGCATCACAAAAAGACAAGCATGGAACACCAACCCTATCCTGGGGAGTAGTGAGAACCAATTTACTTACACAACCAAACAAGAGAGGGAAGGTCAGATAAGCCAGAAGGAATTTCTCTATCAGAAAACATATCTTGCCCCATATAGAAGAATGCAGTGTACCAGCAGATCTCTCCTCTGACAACAAAATGCTTCTGAACAGTAAAGACAACAAGGCAGGGAACTGCGCATAGGGCTTGGTTTGTCAGTAACCATGTATTCTTTATGACAACAAGTCATACGAGTCATGGTATGCTCCTAACACCACTGCAACGGAAGTCTTGCCTACACCCTTCTCCTCCCACTGGGAAGTTAAGTCATACCAGAAATGCTCACACAGCTGGAATTAGGGGATTTAATACAGGGGACCATGAGAAATAAGCAGTAGGTTCATGAAAAAGGCAGCTTTTCTAATACTGAAGGGTTTCCAGAAAGAAGATCAACGCCAAAGGGGCCTAGGACTCCTAGTCAGAGCAGTGCTGGTCCCTAACGAAATGCCAGTGGATTAAAGTTTGCTTTTTTCTGCAGACTGTGACCAAACTGAAGGGAATTTGGTGAGTTTCTCAACACAGAGTTTTTTCAGATCAGAGATCAGAATAGATCTGTAAAAGAAGAAATATAACAGAATGCTGCATTTGCCTTTGCTGTGGCTTGTCCATTTCTGGAAATTACTTCTCCTCAGATATACGCACAACTGAATAGAAGCGCTTTCATATCTGAAAATATTCATAACAGCAAATCAGATTAGTAACAAAAAAATAACTCAGGCACTGAAATGAGAAAAATTGTTTAAGAAGTTGTTGAGGTCCTCAGGAAAAAATGAGATTGGCTGAGAAGAAATCCCTTAACTCGGTATGTGTATTTCAACACAATCCATAATTATGCATCTAAAATTTGATTTCTCTTGAGGCACAGGCACACAGCTTGTTTTCATCTCTACTGTTCACCAATTACAATTTTCTTTTTTTTTTATATCTTAAGAAGTTATCATTCTACTGGTAATACATTTCAGAAAACTGCCAGTTTTATCCTCTAAAGAAGCTTTTGATGCCTTTAATTATTAGAAGAAAATGCAATAAATGCTTGCATAACCAATTAAGTACAGATATATATTCCAGCACTATCAGATAATGTTGAAATGATGTATGAAGAACAGCATCTGTAACATCCATTAAGCAACGCCATGAGTTCTGTGTCTAAAAACTTCATCAATCAAACAAACGAACTGTCTGAATATATTACACATTTGTTTACATTAATGCCTAAACATCTACAACAAAGCCAGTGTAGGAAAACACTTGGCCTTGAATGTCTTTGTTCATTCACTATTTGCAATAGTTCACAAAGAATTAAAGTATTTCAATTCCCCAGTTCATCACCCTCATTTTGGATAGATTTTCCACACAAAATACAAGGAAGGATAAACATTATAAAGAGACATAAGTAACTGAAAAACTTAAAAGCTTAGCATAGGAGTGACACTTGCAAGTCGGAGGAAAAGAATTCAAACTGCAGCACCCATTTTCAATTACACTCAACCAGGCAGCATCAGATAAAAACTCACTGCAATCTTTTAGGCAGTGCTGGTCTAAGGACAGAGGCAAGAAGGTGAGATAGAGGTAATGTATGTTTTTTAAACTAACCAGCATAAAAGGACAATATATACATGCTTCTAAGGGAAGAAAACTTTAAGAGACCTAATAGCTGCCTGGAACCCTTTTGGACACCTTAGATAGCTAACCAGTTTCCTTGTTTCAAGCTCAGGCCATGACGTTTGGATTTCTGTTTTTCTGGTAATAAATGTAACATATTGACAAAATCTGAGATATCAAAAGGGATAGAGGATAATGGAAATTGTCAAACTAGAAGGAGAAACAGATCAGGGGTAGTGTGTGCCTAAGACTTACAAGGAAGAACATAATATTAAATTAATTTTAATATAAAAATAATATAAAAATAATAAAATAATGTTAATATAAAACTACACAATCTCATAAAAATCAGCACTTGTAGCAGAACACCAATTTTCTGTTTAAGCAAATTGATTTGATTTGCTTTGAAGCCTGCATGTTTATTCAAACCGCCCTTGAAATCTGGCATCTTGCAAAAGCTGTTGGGTGGAGCAGGTGTTCAGTTATGGACCTGCTGGAGCAAGAATCCTGGAAGACAGCACCTGTGGGGGGAGGAGGGAAACCCCAACAAAAAATCCCCCCCCCAAAAGGTAATAAATTTTTTTAACCTGATAGAAGCTAAAAACCCTGTTGCAAACATTTGTCTGGATATGAGACCATGAATATCATCCCATTTCATGTGATTTCAGTATATCTAGGCTTGACAGAAAAATGACAGATGATGAAAGCACTGAATTGTGTTTAAGCCATCAGACATTACTTTATTTATATACATTTATATAGAAGTGGCTTGGGAGGCTTAGAGCTATGACAAAGGGCTGCCCATAGCAGGAAATGCTGCTGACTAGTAACCTTGACTTTTCTCATATGATTGAAAACACTGGCATGAATTGTATCATTACAGCAAGCCACTGAGAAATGCCCCACTCAGGGTGCCATATCCCTCTATCTGCATGAGGTAACAGGGAGCAAATATTTCTTCTTCCAGTTGTTTTTGGCCATGTTACAGGGCTTGCTTGCTGTGTCCGGACCGTTTTTATACTTTTATGCTCACCTTCGGGGATGCAGGTGTGAATACAGTGTGCAGTGAGATGTGATGCCTTATCACCAAGAGGAAGGAGATTTAAAAAGTCAGTCTTTTGCTGCAGAGGTAAGTTTAGGTTCCCCTCTCTGCTCACTCAATCAGGGTCTACTCTTCCCAGGCTGGGGCAGGTGATTGAGTTTGGCACTGGGAGCAGAGCCCCAAAGATAATTGGAACTAAAACCTGCCTCCAGCCACATTTTTCTAATGCAAGGAATATTAACTTTATAGAGGAAACATACAGTCATGCAGCTACAATAACAGGAATAATATACAAATAATAGATAACAGAAATCAGACGTGTCTTTTTTACTAGGACAAAGAAACAGAAAGTCAACAGATGTGAAATGGAGAAAAGGAAAAAGCCTTGTGTGATAAAGTACCTAAGGAAGTCAGGGCATCTTAACATTACTGAAGTTCAGAACTTAGCATGAAGTTAAAAGGATTAAACAGACAGATGACAAGAACATCCAAGACAGCATTAAAAGGGACAAGAGCAGTGAGAACCCTTGCTGGTCTGAGGCAAAAGCAATTTGGTAGCTCAATAATGGCCCATTGCAAGGTCTCAGCATGAGCTCTCTGCAAAGATCAAGCCTACAGAATGTAATATTAATCTCTTCCCTGAAGAATTTATTTAGTAAAAAAAATGAGAATGTGAGCACTTTCACACACATGATATCACATTAACATATTGAAAACAGGATTTTCAATGCGTTTGTACAATAAAACATTAAATGTGGACTGGTGAAAAAAGAACTTTTCTCTTTTTTTAACTTGGTAAGCACATCTCAGGAACACTTAAATATATTGCAAAGTCACATTGTCAGTTCTCTTGTTAAGTAAGAAAACAGAAGCATAAGCAGTCCTAGTATGCCCCAAGGCTCTCTGTTCTGTCTCTGCTGATTGAATGCTCCCTTATTACAATAAACTTAGATATAAAATTTATATCAACCTCTACAAAATTTGGGAATGACTGAAACCTGGTTCTGGTGGCTGGTACTAAAAGTGGTTTCCCAGAAGCTTCCACTGGGGAACTAAAGATTGAACCAGAGCACCCAAAAAGTCAGAATTCTCCCAAAGACACAAGAGGCAAAATCAGTACAGTAGGACTTCCTGCTATACTTCTTCATTCCCTTGACTTAAAAGCTGCTTTCAGTCTGCATACTGACAGCCTGCATAATAGGCCAGATTTAATCACTTTTTGATTTAAATTTTTGTACACTTGCACTACAATAAGTCATTACTCAGCTAAGTGAACAGCATGATCTCCTTGTCAACCTGGTTTTCCCTTCTTGCTTTAACAGTAAAAGAAAAAAAAAGAAGTTCAAATTAAGATTTTTCTTCTTATGGTGTAATCAAGGACATTAAGTATAGTTTCCTTCCAGTTGATTTTATTAACAAAGTTTATGATAAATTATGAACTGCCCTTGATCTACACATCCAATTAGAATAACATAAGCATGGCAGGATGTCTGTTATAATGTTTTTCTTAGAAGGAATCCTAATTATACTGCCATTATGCTTTTCTACAGGCATAGCTGTGCTTTCTGATTGGATGGGATGAAAATATTGCATTAATTAACATGAATGTATTCTTACAACATCACTGAGAATTAGTCTTATACTAAAAATAAACAAAATCCAAGCCTACTCAGTTATATGCTGCATACGGACTGGAGATGTTGTGTTGAACAGTGACTCTTCATCCTCCCAGTGTTATAAAATACCCTTAACGAGACACTTGATTGTTGAATTTCTGAATTGGGAAACGCCGCTGATTAGTAAAAAAAAAAGTCTTCCAGCTAGAGAGTAGTAATTTAAAACTCATTTTATACTGCCTCATATGTCTTTATGGCAGAGAATATTACTGTTTTTAATACACATTTGAAGATTTATGTTATGAAAAAAGTGGCATTATCTTCCTAATGGCAATTTCTAATTCCAGTCATAGGATTCAAACCGATTTTTTTTTCAGGTAGGGGAAGACCTGCATATTCATTGGCTCTTCAGTAATAAAGTCTAGCAATTTTCTTACAAATCATAAATGTATGTCTAGCTTGGTGATTAACTCATTAAGGAGTTAATAATCCACATGCACTGTGTCTTGTAAAACATTATATCTCATAATTTTTTTTTATACAAAATCTGTCATAGCATAATGAAATATACAGAAAGCAGTTCTAGAAATGGTTATCTTACTATAAAGGTTTTGGAACAGAACAAAACAAAACAAAATAAAAAAGATGACAAACAGGGTAGTACTAATGGCTGGGTTTGATATATTTGGAGAAATACTCAAGAGAAGTAAATTCCTGGTGAAAACAATTTAGAAAAAAAAATGAAGGGCTTCGGATTTTACCAATACAGTTGACCTAAGTCATTCAGAAATGAGTTGGCTCTCGTTTTTATTAAATTGTTGATTCGCTTGATTTGTGTTCTGTATGGAAGACACAGGGCAGAAGAAAAGAGGGAAAGCAGTAAAAATCAAACCGAGTTCAATAGCTCATTTTCATTTTCTCCTGTCTCTCACTGCAAAATATTATAATACCTTGAAAGAATGAGACCAGAACTATAGTGAGCTGGAGCTATTTCTGTAGGATAACAGTACATTTATTTTTAATAGGATGAATATTAAGAAAATGACTCCTCTGTCAAGGTGGACAATAGCTCTATTTCATAATGATGGCGACACCATATAGTAAGATAAACTCTTTCTCACACAATTTCATTTTATGATCAGCTTGAAAGAACATTACAGAGATGCTTGAAACCCACCTAACAGGATTATTAAATGTTTTCTTGGATGTATGCCTACAGTGAGCTGTTATTTCTGTTACAAGTCTGCCTACCAATTCCTATAAAGAGTAAAACCCAAAAATGTTTCTTTAAAATACTGAACAAAATGGGGAAAACAACTAAGAAGTTTAGAGACAGATGATAACAGTAATAAATTCATTCAAAAATATGGGAACAGAATTATTTTTCCTCTACTGTGACTGAAGACAGATGTGGAATGCAGGAATGCAAGAAGTAAGGCACAAAGGGTATTGACACTCAAGTTGCACTGAGATAGGGTTTAGGAGGCTGGGTTGAAATGTCACTGTAGCTGTATCAAAAATAGATAGACTTTGCCTTCTGAGAAAAACTAAATACTATAATGTGCAAATGAGCTCACTCACATACAGAGTTCACAAATCTTATCAAAAAGGAAGAAAGAACTAATGTATTGGAACTTCCTGTTAATAAACTAAAATGCATTAAGACATTAGAGACATAATTGGTTATTGTTCCTACCACTATTGTCAATATGCTGAACTGATCAATTGTTTGCTGAAAGATTTCAGCAAGGAAGCAGAAGATTCAGCTGTCTTCACTTTGGAAATTAGTTTTGGTCTTTTCTCTTTAGCATCAGCTGGGTTTTTTAACATTTAAAACATCTATCAACATATTTTCCTTACATGTATCACCAACAAGAGTTTCTTTCAAAAAGAGGTCTAAATATACAGATATGGCACTATTTGGAATTGCAGTGACCTCTTTCACCAAATATAGGCATGTTGTATTTAATCTGTTTGTAAAAGGAAAAATAATGCTGTTAGTAACTCAGATTTAAGCTTTTTCATATTTACTTAGCCTAGCTATGCAACAGCTGCTATATGTTAACATATTTCAAACACTATCAGTCTGAATTACAGTTACACTGGTGACATAGAACAGCTCAACACCACAACAATGAAAAACACCTGCATTTAGCCGAAAGGATCTTTCTGTATTTACATAATTAGGAAGCATGTAACTTGCATCAACTGACTTAAACTGAAAAACCACTTTTTCTATTTCACAATTTTATTCTTTCTCTCATTCAGCTTAAACAAACTGCACAAATATGAACTGGTCCTCACTTCTCTTTCTAAGATAGGTGTCTACAAAGTAATTCCTTACTGACCCTAAATTTTAAAATGCCCACGTTAGAAGTCTTAGCACATAGTGACATTACATTTATTTTTGTATAAAGTAAATTCAGAATAATAATCACTGAATTTTCATCAATTTCTTTCCTGGAAATCCTTCCCATACGAGAGTTGGAAGAGAAAGAAAAACCTGGAGCACACACAGCAAAGAGCATCCACGGATAATTATGCTTAATCGCTGCTTTAACATGGGCAATTTCTGGTACCGGAGGTATATTTTCAGTGCAGTCCAATCTATTAACTTCATACAGTTGACTTAGACCAAAAGTATGAGAGGAAAAAAACAACCACTTAAAATATGAAATGATCCAAAACAAATTGCTTCTTACTAAATACAGTTTCTGGAGATCCTTGATTAACAGCTTTATAATGGCTTCAAGTACTTACAAACTTAGGTATATAACTCTGACTTCAAGGAGTTGAAATATCTTATTTGATACTTCCCTGGAAGCTGACCTACAGTAACTTTTTTAAAGTTACTTTAAGTAACTTTTGTTAACGTAAGAGAGTCACAGGCCCCTGCTTCTGCTTGCCTCCAAAGTCTTCACTTAGCATCTTGAAAACCCTTCTGTTTTAAAAAGTTTAACAACTTCGCAAACACCAAAAAATATGACAACTTTCATTTAATAAGTGCACAGAAACAGTGGATCAGTATTTCTCAGCTGAAACATATATTACCTTTGTCTTGGACACCAGTCACACCCATCAAAACTAAGAAGGCAGGATCCAAAAAGGTAGTTTTCTGTAATTAGGCTAGCATATATGCTAAAAGAATATTTGTATTTTAAGATACAAACTGAACTGATTTCATACTTGATTCCTTTTCTATTTATCACCTTCCATCCCTCCATAGGCTAGTGACATGACCAGTTTAACTGACACTGACTGCCAGGCAGCTTTGTTCCTGATTCTGTATAAACAAACACAAAAGGTGAGTAATATACAAAATTGTTAATGTAATATCCTTATTAGTCTTAGAAAACATTTTCTACATGCTTGTTGAGTTGTATGTACAGGCAACAGACCTGCTTGCCAATTCTATTATATCTAGGTGTATACAAAACATAGATGTTTATTGTTCTTATTCCAAATAAGCACTATACAGCTCTTTTTATAAAGGCTATCAAAGATATCAGTGAAATGCATGGGTAACTTTCCAATTCAGAAACAGTGAAAATGACCCAGAAGTTATCAGTTCAGACACTACAGTAAAGGCTGTTCACCATAATAAAAAACCCCTGATTTTCAGAATACTTAACTTGAAATCTCATGATACCAACACTATTTTTCAAAAGCTGACAGCCACTTGAGAATTACACTAAGCATGTCAACAGCCTCAAAACCCCCTCCATTACCTACATGTTTACCTTCCACAGATGGATTATAAATTCAATAAGCTCAATATCCCCAAGTGAACAAAGTTGCAAAGAATGAAAGCTTGCTTAAATGTAGTATTTGGTAATACAAGTAGCTAAAATATGCATTTCCTAGAAACACTATTCAAATTACAACCCAAATTTACAATAATTTTAAGTTTGCAAATTAAGATTCAGAAGTTAGGAAACACAGAGCCTTTTATAAAAATACTACGTAATTGTATTTTAAAAGGCTTAAAACATAATTCACTTCCCTTATTCTGCAAGCAAAAAGATCACCTATAGCATAGCATCCCATTGGAATAAATGACTTCATCACCTTTCCAACCCTGTCAACAGTTCCTCCCACTCTCTGCAGTTTTTCCTCAGATGATCTAAGTGATTTCATATAGTGAAGTTACCAAATAATTCTTTTCAAGTTGCATTTCATTGGAAATGAATGCTGCATTGCAGACTCAAAGAGGGCTTGTAGGTCCAAATCCTATTTTTCCACCTATATCAAGTAGATCTAATAAACACCGTTATGTTTACTTTCCCTACACACGCAGACCATGACTGTTTCTTTGACCTTCCAGCTTGATGCAACATGAAGACAGGAGCCTGCACTAATAAAAACCTAAAAGCAGAACTGCAGTACCCTTGTAACAAACCTTTGATGGAATCAGTCCAATTTACATTTGTGGTCTCAGCTGTGTGTGTATTGTATTTATAGTTTTCTACTCATATGAATGAAATCTTTGCTGATAAAAGCAAAACCACCATCACTTCCACTAGTGAAGTTCTCTGCACAGATGTTCAAGAGCTATGAAAAAAATTACAAGTCAAGCTGATTTTATACTTGGTTATATTTTCTTTTAAAACAGATGGGTTTCTTTTTATGGCTTGTAAAGCCAATTTTTATATATATTTTAATTATCTCTATTCCATCTGTACAGTTTAATTACTGATTTATTTCCCTTTTTGAGTAAGATATCCATCTCTGTATACTTAATTGATGTCTGTAGTAAGGAATGCAAATAACTTCATTTTCCTTATGAAAGGGAGGATGTATCTTTAAAAGACAGCATGAGTAGGACATATCATCACAAATAACTAAACAAACTGAAGGGGGTAACAACTGTATCTTCCGTTCCCTTTACTAACCCCTATATTTTATCAACCAATTGTAAAACCCAGTTTTGTTGATGAGACAAAATAATATATATACTAATTCAATGTCCTATTCCACTTCATTTTGCATAAAGCTTGCCCAGAATTGCATTAAAATTGTCTCTGCAAATCCACAAACTCTATCTCAGGGTCTCTGAAAAAGTCTGTCCCTTTTTAACATGAACACTAATATAAAATTAGTATCAATCCCAGTTCAAAGTTGAACAGACTCATTCTGATTTTGATGTAATTTTTGCCTTGAGAATGTCTATTTTTTGTAAAGCCATAAAACGTAATGTGGGCCATGTTACAAACATTCTCAAGATTTTAATATAACCCTGTCAAAATGGCACAGGTGCTTTAACAGTCGTAAGGAAACACTGCAACAGTAAAGAAACGATTTGGTTCACAATTCAGAGTTGGGAGGCTACATATGTGAATATATAAATTTAGGAAAATATTGTGGTTAACTCCTTAGATCTGATCACCTGGATTAGTAAAACTAGCATGGTTGCTTTAACAGATTAAATATTTTCCAGTACTTTTTCTTTTAATCCTGGATTTTCTATATGTGAGATGCTTCTAACCAAATAGAGTGTAAAACATCGTAAGCATTTACCACTACAGCTCATAAATCATTTCCTCTCCAAGAGCAATTGCCAAGAAATAACTGTACATTTCAATGGTGACATTCTAGATTAGGCAAAATGATGCACAAAGCCTGCAGAATAGTAGTAATATTGCCACAGGCTAATATGTATATCAATCCACACTCTGAAGGTCTTTTAAGAATGCGTGTAACTCTTCAACAGACTGATACAAACAGGATCAAATTGTACCCAGAAAAGGCATCTTTTACATTTGGCCTATCAATAAGCACATTGATACAATAATAATGATGGGAGAAAGCAAAAACTAAATGCTACCATTCTTCGTAAACAGCTGCTACACTTAATTTATATCAGAGCTGCTGCGAAATATAAGAACTTGCTAATGACCTTATGACAGCTGAAGTGTTTTATTAGAAAGAGAAACAAGCGAGAAGATCTCTAAGAACAGACAGATTCCACACATCGAAGTCCATCAGTGACCAAGAACACAGGGTTTATGTTAACTAAACTATTACCACTTTCATTATAGTCACTACCAAGGAAAAACTTCAAAACTGCAGTTTATTGCACTTGATCTAAATTCTAGGTTCAGATCACACTTTTATATCTATCAGTTATCATATAACATTAGAAAGTCTTCCGAAAATAAATAATTTGTCAAGCAAATTTACCTTATATGGTCCTGTTAAGTCAGGGTGAGGGCTTTATTGGAGTAGTTAGCTCAAGTTATTATACCTCAATTTCTTTCCTTAATTTAGCCCTAGTGAAAGCAGTCATCCTATGAATCAATACTGAAGCCAGCATGATTGATTGCAACCTTGAGCACTTCTCTAACTCCAGCTTCCACAGTTCCCTTAAATTAGTGTTCAGTTATCAGCATCACATGGGTTTTAGGGGTCCCCTTCCACACTGTTACCTGGGCTGCCTGACGTCAGCTTAAATCACCACTTAACTCAAATCAAGGATTTTTGTACAGAAAATGAGTAAGAGGCAAGACCTATACTAGTCCCCCTTTTTTATCCTGAGTAATGGGGAGAAAGGAGAAAGAGGACTCCTGCCGTGATGGGATAAAACAGATCACACAGTATTAGACAGCAATGGTAATGGATTGCCAGTGGTGCTATGTAGCTATGCTTCTGCATGGGTCTATGTGCTGCCTGCTGCAGGTTTATCAGGCTGAGCCCTGCATCGCCCTCAAGCAGCTGTACCATTTCTCCACCTCAGAGGAGGTAGAGGAGAGGAGAGGGCTGTATCTGTGAAGAAGGCATTGGAGCAAATATATTTTGCCTGCCCTGAGCCAGCTTGGCACAGGACCAGCCTCTGCACACCTGTCTGTGCCCCACTCATTTTGCAGCTCAAATAACCCAGCCTTGATTAATTCAAGAATCCCGCAAGAGAGCTGGAAGAACAGAGAAGATGACCTCTATGCCAACTGCACCATCTTCACACAAGACTATGACCTGGCATCTCCTGCTGCTTGCAGAAGCACCATTTATTGCAGTGAATAAATCTGATTTCTGAAGGACTGTAGACCATTAACCCAAGTTCAAAGGTGTTTTTTATGTGTATATGAAAACTTGCAAGTGTGTTCTTTGTTAATTGCTGCCTGAGCAATGGAAATGACAACACCTACCAGCTGCAAAGTGCAAGTGAGTTCTCTGATCTTTCTGGTGTGACAGCTGGAGAGATTCTTACACATAGCTGTGTCTACTGCAATTTCCATTGAGTTTGCAAGTGGTTTTTGAACCTCTCTTACTTTACTTACAAAAGATTATACACATGTATAGAAACTGAGAATGATAAGCACTATCTCACATAGGCAAACTTTTCAATTAGTTTCAACATCACATGTCTTTGCCAAAAGCACATTAATTTTTCGTGACCGCATACCCACAGCATCAACATACTGATGAATTCCTACAATCTAGAAGTATGCCCTCCCCTAAGCAGAAAATCAGGCTATTGGTATGTATACGAAACACTTTCTTCTATGTGTACCTCAACCGATGAGGTCAGTACTTTGTATATGATGCTTTTACTCAGAAATGAGGATTCCTCTTAGCCTGTAAGGAATTTAAAATTAGCTAGATCTTTGAGAAAAACATATATTATTTTCAAAGATATATTCGAAGATATATTTCAAAGATATTTTCAAAGGGTGCATAATAATCACCCTTGTGCCATGCCTCTGCTCCAAGCAGGATGTAAATAGCATTTCATCCAAGAAAACAATCTAAGTTTCAAAAGATACAACAACAACAGAAAAAGATGGGTACCATAATGCTAAATTGAGTTTTGCATCATGCATAACTTTTTTAATTATACTGATTCCCAAAAAGTTCTCATTCATATTCTATTTATTTTAACTGTTTAAAGCTATATGGTTAGATTTCCCGTTAGCTAGCGTAAAAGCATACTGAAGTTCATCTTTCCCTAGACACGGATATCATAGCTCTCCTTGCCTAAATAGAGGTAAAACACATACCTTTTCTGTAAGACTCTTTAGCAACCTCCATACTGAAGTCAAAAAAGAAAAGAAAGCAAGATAATAAGACAAATACATAACAGAAAAGGCTAGTACTTTGCAGAAAACTAACACCTATAAAGATGTTCAATGAGACAGGGTTCACTGAAAACAGACAAATGGAAATACAGTAAATTCCTGCATGAAAAAACGTAATTACTAACTTAAGAATTTGTAATTTAAGAATTTCTTAAGTTTCAAAATAATAAACTGAAATAGTTTAGCTGATCATCTTCAGACCCTAAGATTTAAGAAACATCTAGATGTAAACAACACCACCTATGACCATTGCTGCACAGTTCCAATATAAATCCTTGGCATGTCTCACTGCAGAGACAGGGCAATGTACAATGGTGAGGTGTATCTGAGATCAAGTCCTGAAAAAACAGGAGTCTCAGGAGGTGATTGAGCACAATTATTCCAGATTTTGTTGAGACTGTTTCATTAACTAGTCATGAAGAAACACTGCTTCTGTAATGATATCCTGGCAAACTGAGTGTTCAATAAGTGCTTCCCCCAAAAAAGAAATGAACAAATATGCAATTTATAGCCCAAACAGAGAATAACCTGAGATTTACCTGGGCATGCTTTCAGTTAAATGTGGGATTCAATTTCCAAATAATGCAGATGAAGTTAAAATTATATTACCAAAATATTATTAATTAAGTTTATACCAGCAGCTAATTTTTTAATGTCAAATAGCCTGTAGCTAAGCTGAAAGCTTCACAGACTATTACAGAGAACCATGTATCTATCTCTTCTCTTTCCTACAGTCCTCAAAACAGAACCTTAAAAAATTGCCTGAATATTCTGCAATTGCTGTAGCTTGACCAAAGCCAAAACTTTCAAGACATAACATTAGAAATGGGGAGGAAAATGCGAGCATGTATAAAATAATGCAACAAAACCCTAGACAAGGATAGAGGGAATCAACTGTAACAAAGTTTAAGTTGGGTTTTTTTCTCCATTTTTTTTTCTCATGTTCAGATGGAATTTCCTGTGTTCCAGTTTGTGCCCGTTGCCTCTTGTCCTGTTATTGGGCACCACTGAAAGGAGTCTGGCCCCATACCCTTGACACCCACCCTTTATAAATTTTAAGCATTGATGAGATCCTCTCTCAGTTTTCTCTTCTCCAGGCTAAACAGACCCAGATCCCTCATAAGGGAGATGTTCCAGTCCCTTGATGATCACCTTTGTAGCCCTCCACTGGACTCTTTCCAGTAGTTCCCTGTCTTTCTTGATCTGGGAAGTCTAGAACTGGACACAGTACTCCAGATGTGGCCTCACCCGGGCAAACTAAAAAGGGAGGATAACCTCCCTTGACCTGCTTGACAGTTTTTAATGCATCCCAGGATACATTTGGCCCGTATCCTGGCACGTGGCCAGGATACTTCTTGGCCATGTGCTGACTCATGATCAACTTGTTGTCCACCAGATCTCACATGTCCCTCTCTGAAGACCCAATTTCCAGTAGGTTAAGCCCTATTCTGTACTTGTGCATGGTGTTATTCTGTTAAGGTGCAGGACCCTACACTTGCCCTTGCTGAACTTCATTAGGTTCCTTTCTGCCCAACTCTCCAGCCTGTCCAGGTCTCACTGTATGGTGGCACAGCCTTCTGGTGTGTCAGCCACCCCTCCCAGTTTTGTGTCATCAGCAAACTTGCTGAGTGTACACTCTGTCCCCTCATCCAGGTCATTGATGAATATATTGAAGGGGACCAGACCCAACACTGACCCCTAGGGAGCACCACTAGTTACAGGCCTCCAACTGGACTCTGCACTGCTGATCACAACCCTCTGCACTCTGCCATTCAGGCAGTTCTCAAGCCACCTCACTGTCCACTCATCTAACCCACACTTCCTAAGCTTACCTACAAGGATATTATAGGATACAGTGTGAAAAGCCTTGGTGAAGTCAAGGTAGACAACATCCACTGCTCTACTGTCATCTACCCAGCCAGTCATGCCATCATAGAAGGCTATCAGATTGGCCAAGCATGATTTGCCCTTGGTGAATCCATGTTGACCACTCCCAATAACCTTCATTTCCTCCACATGCTTACAGATGACATCCAGAATGAGCTGTTCCATCACCCTTCCAGTGATGGAGGTAAATAAAATAACTCAAAGAATCTGAAAGTGTTACAGTCAGAAGATAAATATCATGAGATCTTACTAAGATGAAGCTTTAACGTCACATCTGGAAATACTAACTAGTTATGAATCTCGTCACAGGTTGTCACTTCCCTTGACCACTACTTCCCCCCTTTGACTTGATGTGGGATGGCAACTGTAACTGAGCTGCCTTTTAGACAGCCTTTTCTTCTTTCATCTGTCAAACACCTTAAAAAGAAAATTGCAATTTAAGACATCATTAAAATTGAAGAGGGGGTATTGTTGTTTGCAATACAGAATTATTTGAGTTTATTATATAGACTCTGGTAACATCAAGCAATAACACCAGAGCTGGTAATCTCCTGGAATGATATGTTCAACATACATTATAAACTGACAATGCTGAAACACATGGTTAAGCCCAGGATCACACACATCGATGTTTATAAATCTCTCACTAACCTACTGAATCTTTGAAGGAATATCTCAAAATGAACACTGCAGGGAGCCTAAATTACTGATTACTTTTATTGTAAAGCTGGATGGACAAACTTAGAAAAGTAAGCACTCCTGCACTTTAAAGGGGATTGGCTTAATATGAGCACAGATCATGTTAATTTGCACAGAAGCACACACATGCAAAAAAAGTACAATAAGACTTTGACTCATGAAACTAGTCAAACTTTAACCAAACCAAAGTCAGCCATTTTGGTCAGACATCTTCAGATGAATCTTTAAATATTATGGTTAAAACACTGTGTTGTGTTTTATTTGGTTCCCTTCTTATAAATGTGACCACCATATGTTACTGACAAATCTGGTTCATGAGGAAACTTTTTTGCAATACTTTTGTGTGAGTGGTATCCAGTGTTATTTCCCTAATCTGATCAAAACATGATTTTATCATCATATTTTTCCACTTCCTTATGCTTTTTACGAGCTTGGGTTGTAGGTTACCCACATGCAAAATATTGTAAAAAATTTTTTTTCTGCAAAATGAATTTTCTTTTCATCTAAAAGATGGTTGAGAGCAATTATTAGTGCTGTAACAATATAACAATCATTATTATGGAACCATAAATATAAATTGAAATACAGCAATCTTGTATATATGAATACAGCGATCTTGTATTCACAACACAATTGTTCTTTAATACTCTTATCTGCAAGCACAAAGTAATACAACTTATTTTGAAGAACTGTTCTCCTTGTGTTCTGTAGTCTTTTGCTTCACACCTACTACGCTCCACAGAAATTGCTTGTTTTTATGCTAAAGCAAAAAAAGAAACACATTTGCCATTACATTTATTTACCAACTATTTCTAGTGTTAATAAAAAAAATGGTGACATAAGACTAGAATTCATGTGCTATATTGAAAAACTGATGAAAGGAGTATGGTAAAAATTAATATCTCATTACAGTATCTGCATTAATCTGTTAAGAGTTTGCTACCTTCACTAAAGGATAGGGATTATTTAGGGAAAAACGGCCAGTTTTTCTTCAGGTTTGAAGATCCTATGTGTTCTCAAATTTCTAGACTTGTACGGAAGAGTACAAGTGCAGTATTCAGATATTCCTAATGGAGGTATTAAATCTAACAGATAAATTATTCTTCAAGCCTGAAAAGATAACATAGCATAATAAACATCGTGTTTTAACTACCTAACCACAGACAGATGGTTATGGATATTCACAAAATCTCAGAAGGAAACATGGTGGGGGCTTTTTTCTCTCAAATCATAAAACCATTTGAGAGCCACCCCCCAAAAAAATGCTGGTTCTGATGTCTTCAGGGTCAAACACTGCATTTTCCTCTGGCAAATAGGTTGACTTTGTCCAGCAGAAGCATTAGTGATGAAATCACAGTCCACTTGAAGCACTGGACAGCAATGTAGCTAAATGATTCTGCAGGGAGTCTGTGAGCACTTATGCACCCTTTCAGCAGCAAAAGGGTTCCAGTTACATGTGACCAACCATGTGCATAGAGGAAACTGCGTCCTATCTCACCACCTGCTTTCATCATGAAACTGTAGTAGTATACTAGCTGCACTTTAGTTACAGTCACCTCCACATACGTGGTGGAAGGGAAGAAAAGGAGAAGTAATTTTTTATTTTTTTTTCTGGATTACTCCAATATTTCTTATGTCATCTGACTAAAAGAAAGGAATCAAAAGCTTTATGACCTGTCTTTTGAAAATCAAAGTCCAGTTTTGAAGAAAAAAAAATTCTAAATAAAACATTGTTAATTAAAAGAATCCAGAAAAAGAAAAAAACCAAAACAAAAAAACAACTTAATAGGGAACAGAAAAAAACCCTATGGAGTGTTGTTTATGTCCACTGAAAATCCAAAGTTACATTTACATTGGAGAAGAAGCTTGTTGAATTTTCCTGGTTAGTTTGCTGCAGCAACTCAGCTCTCCAACTACATATACTATCAAGATGCAGCACTAAAGTAACATAATGATGAGTAAATATGTTTTTCAGTATAATTCAAAATCTATTTCCAGTGTTCAAACTGCAGAAATACTACTTAGAACAGTTCCTGTCATCACTCTTCCCTCCAAATGTGTTAAACAATACTTTGTAAATACTAGCTCTCCCCAGATGCTAGTATATTTTAATGGAAGTGATGGCTGTCCATTATGGTTGCTGGACTGAAGATGGCTCTTTCACAATTAAGAATGCAGAATACATAAAACCAAGCCCACCATGAAGATATATATTTTAGCTGTCATATTCTACTACAGTTCACAAATGCTTTTTCAACACAGAGTAGAATATAAAGTGCTTGTGCACAGTTTCTTAAACGTTCTTTATAATTTATCTGGAAATTTATTTCCTTTCATTACAGATAGCCACATACTATTTTACTATTTCAGTAGTGTAAATAAGATCACTTACTTCCATTAACATTTGCAGCCGGAAGAGACATATAATCAACCTGGACACCCCACACACAAATGCTTATAATCATCTACTTCGTGTTTTTTCCACCCACAGGATTCTAATACTAGGTGTCACAAATGAAATTGTGAAAAATAAATAATCATGTAACACTAACTCCTGCTCTAGACATGCCAAAAAAACATACACAGAAAAAGGGCTTCAATGATTCTGCAAGGGGAAAAAACCCCATCACATTAAGCTTAGATGTAAAAAGTTCTTCACTGGAAAGCGAACACTTCAGCTTCTCTCTGCCAACTTTCTAACACAAGACATCTACTTAAAGTTAGCTTTTTTCTGCAGCTACTCTCCAGCACATCTGACTTGTGTGCCAAACTTGCTTAAGAATTACTAACCTCAAGTTTCCATCAGGGAACACCTTGCAGCTGTAGAGTGCTTGCCCAAATATGAAACCTTGCTGCTACATTAGCACATTTTATCATGCTCCCTACTGGTCTTCTGCTTCTTTCAT
>KZ505865.1:265747-283336 GCA_002844005.1 Limosa lapponica baueri
TTTTTTTTTTTTTTTCCACAGGAGAAAAGAATGTCTTCATCATTTTGAAAACTAGGTGTATTCATCCCAGAAACAGATATAATACATGTAAAAATAGTGATCTTCCTCTTTGTTGTACCCCAAATGTTAATTAAGCAAAGAGAATAAGAGTAGATAAATACAATGAAAGAAATGGCAGTTCCGTGATTCAGCCACTGCAGTTTGAGGAACACCTATTCAGTTCCTTATGCCACCACAAACCTACTGGTGACACTTGAGACAAGTCACCTTGATCATGATGAAAAAACTAAAGGACATAAGAAAGAAGGCACTAAACAGAGACTTGGGCACAGAAAATCCAAAGTCTTGTTGAAATTAATTTTAAAGCTTATGCTGATGCCTGCATATACCCAAGGCAATACTTGAAGGCACTCATCCCAGCCTTGTGCTTGCATGGAGCAGTGCCGACTGCAAAAAGGTACTCAATGAACTGGGTAAATCAATAAACTGGCCTGTATCAGGAACAGTGTGGTGAGTAGGACGCGGGAAGTGATCATCCCCCTGTGCTCGGCACTGGTAAGGCCCCACCTCAAGTACTGTGACCCATTTTGGGCCCCTTCTCACAAAAAAGACATTGAGGTGCTGGAGCGGGTCCAGAGAAGGGCAACAAAGCTGGTGAGGGGTCTGGGATGTAAGTCTTACGAGGAGAGGCTGAAGGAGCTGGGGTTGTTCAGTCTAAAGAAAAGGAAGCTGAGGGGAGATCTTATCGCTCTCTACAACTACCTGAAAGGAGGGTGTAGTGAGGGGGGGTCGGTCTCTTCTCCCAAGTCACAGGCGATAGGACAAGAGGAAATGGCCTCAAGTTGCTCCAGGGGAGGTTCAGATTAGATATTAGGACAAATTTTTTTACACTGAAAGGGATATTGAGCATTGGAATAGGCTGCCCAGGGAAGTGGTTGAAGCACCATCCCTGGAGGTATTTAAAAGACAGGTTAACATAGAGCTTAGTGACATGGTTTAGTGATGGTTTTATATAAGAGTTAGGTTGATGGTTGGACTAGATGATCTTAAAGGTCCCTTCCAGCCCAGACAATTCTATAAATAACAGCAGCAACTACAGGCACTGGCTGCAAGTTCAGATACACCTCTAGACACACCATAATACTGTTTGGGTGTCACTGGACTGAGTCCCAAAGGTCTGAGCTCAAGCTCATGCAAGCATTTCTGCTAAATCCAAACCACCTCCAGGAATGTGAGACTTCTATTTTTATATCCTTTTCCTGTCTTTCCTTGTCTTTCCTTGTTCTTCTCTTCCCCACTGTGCAGGTCTCTTTCTCTTTCTGACCTCTTCTCTGGAGTGAGAGGAAAGGGATATTCACGGAAGTAAGATTGAAGCACAGGTGAGTTCAATGAAGTGTCACGCCCCCACCTGCAAAACCTGCCGAAAGAATACTAACAGCAGTGTTTCTCATTTAAAAAAAAAATAAATAATAAAACAACTATGTGCTGTTAAACAAAAAGAAAATAAAGGAGACTGTAAAAAATGCAAACCTCCCTTAAAATTTTGTGTGTAGTGGTTTCCTCCTTTCTGTATTTTAATGAAGTGTTTAAATGTTTAAGTAGCAATTATTTGACAGATACAAGTCTCTGTATCTGAAATCTCAAACCTTGTACGACTGCTTAGTATTTGTCAGCGAGATGATCATACTAATACAATTGAATTTCTGAGTTCATTTAGTCTACCACAATTAACATGCTTAGAACAAAATAATTAGACGAAATGTATTAGGGAGAGACTCGTCTAAAAGCACAAGAAATCTGTCAGTTATCACCAGAAATTAATCAGACTTTTCTAATGTCGTAAGAAGCTCTACAAGCCAATGGTTTGAAGCATACTGAATGCTTGGACATGCTTTCAGACTACATTTGCAGTAGTTGGCATAACTCAAACTCATACACTTTCTAGGTCAGTTTGTCTGACAATATTTAACAAAACAGCCTTTTTTTGAAACAATGTATTTTGACCTTTTTTTATGCACCTCCTAGGTAAGTTCTCCCTGTGCTTTAATTCACAGTTCTGAGGCCAGCTCTAACAATTTCCCTGACCATCATGTAAACACGATTGCTGCCAATAGTCTTCGGAGTGGAGTGACAACAAGACAATGACACAGATTTTCAAATCAGATGCTGAAGAACTTTGAGATGCTGCAACAGGGCACCTCAAAGAAAAGACCTGAGAATATTACCATAATCAATTGTGAAAATGGATCCAGGTTCAAAGATATCAAGGCCAGCAAGTACCATTATGATAATTTACCTTGACTTTCTATATTACATATTCTACCACATTTTATGCTGAAATTCCTAAAACAATCCATAGATTGTCACCTAGTATAAATTTAGAATTGATATTTCACTTCCATAGTCCATACAATTTAGTCCCTTTTTATATACAGCACCATCAGCATCAAGTTTTCCATTGCAATATATATGTCTGTAAGAAAAAGACCAAAATTTGAATTGCCAGCATCTGTGAACCTGATTATAGTTAGGAATTTCATCACTGCCTCAATTTCATTGAGAAAAAGTTATAAAGGTTTGTGTTATTGTTCTGAAAGATATTTTTCTGGATTCTCAATCATAGAAATAACAGGAAAATCAAATTGTCTCTTCTCGGAATTTTGTCTTTAGAAAGATTGGATTGACACAGCAAAACATTTCTGTGTTTTCTGCCTTTAATCGGAGACGGATATGCTGAATCTTTAGTAAATATGTAATTTCTTTTAACTTTTTAATCTGGAATTGTGATCAAAAGGTGTTAAAACAAAACACAGCTTTAGACATTGTGAACAAAACCTGTTTCCTTTTCTCCATCATGTGTTTGTTCCTTAACTCAAAAAACAGATTACACCTTTCAAGGAAAAGCTATGGAAAGACATAAATTTCTAACGTACAGAGTGGGAAAAAAGCAAGAGGGTTTATATGTTGCAGGGTGGATAAGAGAAGCAAAGTAAAGAATTCATATACATAAAGTATTTTATAAAGATCTATTGCTTTATATAAAATTGTATACATAATATGTAAAATAGTTTATATATAATATATAATTGTTCTTAGCATGGTTAGTGAAAGAACGCCTGCAGGAATTTGAATTTCCCTACAAATCCAACCACAGTGTCTTAATGTTCCAAAGCATCACTTAAAATAATAGCAAATATAAGACTGCTTAAGTAAAAGCACACACAATGGTGACCACAATTTCCTTGCAGATCTGATATCCGCACAGATGACCAAACCTCAGAGAGTCTCACTTTCAGATGTATCTAAACTGACATGTTTCTCTCTTCATGTAGTATGGAAACCAATGAAGAGCTCCTGAGATGAAATGAAGTCAGTATGAAAATCTGGCAGTTCGGGAGGGATGACTTCCCTATTTTCTGCACCAGTTTTGAGAAAGGAATGACAGGAGCCTTTCTGTGGCTTAATGAATATACTAACTTTTTCTTAGTTTGGCACCTTCTAACGTATATTTTCTGAACTGTAGATCATTTGGACCTCAGTCTGGTAAAATGCTTTTCAACCAAAAAAGATACTGTGATAAATGAAGTATTGTCATGAATTCAAACGGTTGTCTCAGTTGGAAATGCACTTACTCTGATTTGGAACAATACACTCTTAAAAAATGAAAGGTTTGGGGGTTTAGTTGTTTGGGGTTTTTTGTTTGGTTGTTGTTGTTTTTTTTTTCTTTTTTAATGACTGAAAACATTATTGCTATTCAGAGTCCATTTGTGTCACTTACTGTCTGTCATATTGCTGCGAGTGCTGTGAGCTAGAATACCTACAACAGAAAGGCTGAAATCTGCTGTATCTATTAAAATTTCTATTTAATTATACTGCCTTTTAACCTCGTTGCTCACTGCACCTTCACATTCCCTCTTCCAAGCACTTTGCAGCTCAGACTAGAAACAGTGAACAGCATAGCATGGATGTCAGTTTCTGTTCATAAACCCAGGGCAACACATTTAAAGAATGCACCAGTACAAAACTGGATTTACTGCTGCAACTGAAGAACACTGTGTTGCTGCTGCCCATTTGGGTGATAACAGTCACACACAGAACCCAAAGGACAGGTCTTGCCCTAGGTTTCTCTTATATGTCACCTCATCTGTTTGGGTCTCATTCCCAAATCTTAGGTCTATCAATGCCATATTTGCTTTATTCTATTAAAACAATAGCCACCTTGTGTTTCAAGTGCCAATCTGTTAATTTTTTCCCCATTGTGCTGACAGTTTTCAACCTTTCTGTGGTTTTAATTATCTCATCATATTATTTTAACCCACTAGGAAGTTACAGTAATACAGCTGAATTGTTTAATATGCTCCTTCAGTTGTTAAAATTATTACCCTACTTATTTCTATTAGCAAATATCTCCATAGCTCTCTCCTCATTCTTTTAATCATCACTCCCAAGAACTCAGTCTAGCTCTTAAAGTTCTTTCCTTTTTAAGGTGACCAACCATCAGCATCACACCCAACTTCCTCAGCCCCACCCTCCCTCCTAGTTCACTCCAACTTAATGCCAGCCCTGTATCCTCATTTTCTATGGTATCATACATGCTTTCCTTCTGTCTCCTGTGCAATTATTTTTGGAAGCGTTGTGGCATTGCCATTTTCTTTATTTCACTGCATGAAGACATCAGAAATGCAATTTAACTAGGTAACACATCCAAGAGCAACCTGGAAGCAAGTAAGCCAAAAGGGGTCATCCATTTTCATGGACTAATATGACATAGACTAATGGACAGTCTAGTAGACCAGAACATCAGTGCAGTCAAGTACACAGTCAAGCTTACACACCATAGGTGCTTACATACATTTCAGTTAAGCTAGGTATTGAATTCTATGTATAATCTTTGGCAAAGAAGTAGCTTTCCAAAAGGCATACCAGTGTCAAAGGGAAGAGTATCTGCTGTGTCCTTCAATTGTTGATCAAGGAATTAAACACGGTCCCTTTAACACTAAAATTTTCAGTTTGAGTTTCTCTGCTTGCAACTTTCAGCCCTTTGCTTTTTTTGGTTTATTTCAATTAAAAAAAAGAATAGTAGCAGTAATTGTTTCACTTCTGTGTTCACCTAATCCAGTCATGTCTCCATCTTTTCCCTGTAAGGTAAACCACTGAACTCCTATGTTCACCCTCACTGACATTTTTCTCTAACTCAGGGACAGTTTTCCGATTCTCTTGAATTATTCTCATTATTCAAAATGCAAATGCTATACACCCTCAGGCAACATTGACAGCTATTCTTGGTAAAAGTAAACCCACCTATTTACTATTTACTTCTATTTTTCTATTTACTTCTTCCTCATTTTCAAGGATTTTGCTAATGCTGGTGGCCACACTGTGGGCCCAGGTTCTGTGTTTTCTGCTCTGACCCCAGAATCCTGTATGAATCTGTTTTCAGGGACAAAAGCCACCCTCCCTGTGTTACAGGAATAGTTTCTTTTCCATGTTCCTAAAGCACTCACTCTTCACTTGCCTTGGTTAAAACAACATGCTGCTCAAATTTACCATCATGCTCCTCTGTTTTAACCTATCTTTCAATTATGCCTTTTATCATCTGTGCCAAATCTAGTAGAAAATGCAATTCCTAGAAAAAACTGCTAATGATCTCTCTCAGCTGACAAATATTTTTAAAGATCTGTTAATTGTATCTTAATGGCTTTAACATGTATACAATGCTATAAAGAAAAATCATGCCAAGCAGTATTAACCAGTTAACAAAAATAATTTGTTCTGCACAATTTACCTTATTAGGCAAACTTGAATCTCACCAAGAGATGCAACTGAATCTGGCTGACAGTTTTTATTTTCCGTGTAACAGTTCTGATGAACATTAACTACATTCTTCACTTTTAACTTTAATTCATTACTCTTCCGAAAATTACAACTAACAGTGGACTATTGAACTTAAAGATGTTAATCTGGTTCCAGAATTAATTTATAGAAACAAGTTATGGAAGAAGTACAATCCATGACAAAAGAACTAACAGGGACTTAGAGCTGTCAATGTGTGGGCTTGCACAATCCCTCTGAAACAGCGTACAAAACAAACTACATTCAAACCATTTCCTTCATGTTACCAAACTTTGAAATGAATTTGACCTGAAAAGGCTGTAGGGCACACGATTCTCTAGTGTCATCGCTCAACACAAGGACAAAGCAAGACAATTTTTCTATGGATGTGGAAACAGGAAATTGCCAGCAACATATAAGAAAGTTATCTGGCAATTGCAAAACAGCTGTCTCAATCTACGACAGACATGATACAATCTAATATAGCAAAATATTTCATAAAGCTATTAATTAAAAAAAAGTAAGGTCTTACCACACCACTATTTCAATGGCAGGCCTAATGGCTTATTTTTTTATTTTTCTTTAAATAAAGAGATATGAAAGTCTTCTGAAAAAAAAATTCAAATGAAAATAATTCTCTGTTGCCTCAGCCAAATCCCTCTCCTTATTGCCCCTAAGTACCGAACCCACCTACAAGGTTACAGAAATACTGAGAACATCAAGCTGGTCTCAAGCACAGTAACCTCTTACTTTTGGCTGAAGAACTATCAGCAAATATCCAGGTCAGGGAATTATAAAGAGAAGAGCTAACAGAATGGCCACAACCTGGCAGAAGATAATATGCATTTTGTGGACTGCAACAGCAAAACCTCTGAAGTGAACAAAGTTTATTCTGTCTGAATATAACCATCTGAGGCTAGCAGCCAAAATAACCAAATAGTCTAACTGCGCTTTTACAGTAAATTATGTATTTTCACAGTTGTAGATCCTATTACCAGATGACATCATATGTTTGAGCTAATGCTTGAAACTCCTGGCTGAAATCTATTATTGTGAGCATACTGTCAAGAAGTCTGTAGCTAAGGTTAAGTCCTGAAATCTTATCCTGTGTTTTATAGTTCATCATTAAATGCACAGAATACTATAAAATAGTAAGATATAATCATATAAAAGTTCATTTTTATTCAGAAAATTAACTACTGGAGTCAGATATATGCTACCTAGAAAATAAAAAAGAAACAAACCACCATAAATGGTTTAAATACAGTTAGCGCTTGCTGCATATGTTAGTTGAGAAAAGACAGAAAAGCCAACTCCTCTTTTAAAATAAATTGCACTATAATCACAATGAAACAGGAATATATTCATTAAATGCATGGAATATATTAATCAGATAATATCAGAAAAGTGTGACTCAAAAGATAACCTTCAGTCAACGCATAAGCAGTCCACCAAGGGTCACACAAAGTGATCAAAAGAACAGACTCTTAACATATTAGCTGCTCCCTCTAAAAATGATTTTTAATAAATGTTTGCACAGGTCATGTTATATCAGAGGAATAGTTCCCGTTGATACGTAGTACACTGTATACAGCAATCACTGGAAGTCACAAAAATTAAACATACCATAAACTGTCATCAATGGCTATAACACAGGGATCACAACTCACTGAATTCAGAAAACTGAGCCTAATATGGGGCTATTTGTGTCTACTGTACAACTGATTCATCTACAAGATGTATTTTATAATTTTTTTGCTTTGACTTAACTCTTAAAAATAGGCACGGAGAACACTTCAGATTCTGAGAATTTAAAATGAGGAAAGATTGGAGGATCTGAACAAGTAAGGACGTTAAAGAAAAAAGAGTCAGGGACACAGTAATATAGCAATAAGAAAAAGGCAGCAAGATGGTACAATATTGTTTAGCCAGATTAATGTTTACTGCACATTATGTAAACATCTCTGAATAATATAAACCCATACATATTACAGAAAAGACAGTATTAAGATTTTAAGCTTCTATACAACAGTCTTCACAGAAAACAAGGACAACAAAATAAACAGTCTTACTAAAAATATATTCTGGAAAGGGGTGAAAACGCTGACATATAATTAATCATATTTCCATTTCCAAGAGAGTTTTCAAGATTGAAGGTGAATCTATCATTCTTGGTTTACCCTATTCATAAAGAGAACAAGAGTATTTAGGCTGACATCTGTCTGAATTTACCACTAAGTGTTCTCTCTAGCCACAATTTGTAAAAAAATCCCCTTGACTTAAAAATTAAGATAACTGATCTCCTCTGGTATCAGTATCCAACAAGGACAAAGGCATAAATGTATTCAAACATACATTTCAAAATATTTTATTTCTTTTTCAGAGACTGTTGCAACAAATAAATAAATGCTGATTTTTTCCCTCAATACTTATTTTATTTTTCTGCACTGATTACTTTTCAGTCACATTAAAAATGGTCATTAGTTTGACTTTTTCATCCAGATTTGTTTCAAAGGAGTCTAATCTTTGTATGATCAGATGCTCTTCTGCATTGGTTAGACATCAGACTCTAAAAGACAGGTTATATCCTAACCTTTTCACGTTAACGCAAAATCCAAGTCTATTAAAAGTGTTTGACTATAACAATATTGCTGCTGTGGTAAGGAAGCAAAGAGAAAGACTGCTGTTTTATGGTAGTATCATTAGGCACCAGAGATTCAACTCTCAAAGGGAAAAAAAATATACATGACCCTCTTTTACATTGCTCCTTTTACATAAACAAGAGCTCCCAGAGTCCTAAACGTATGAATGTACCTATAGTACCTTTGCAATTACAGTACTTTAGCCATTAAATTACAATACATTATATACACCACCGTAAAAGGAACCAGATCTATTCTATGTGTTTTGGGTTTTTTACTCCATCTCAGATCCACGGATAATCACATCTGCTTTACTGTCAAATACATACAATGAGCATTATATGCATAATTTACACAAAAATCAATTATATTACAAGTAGATGATTCAAGCAAACAGAATTTTCATAAACACAGAAACCACACATTTGCGGCATATACAGTGCCCCTAGATAATTCCTTATGCAACAGATAAGTAGCAGCTTATCCCAGATGTTTTTCATTTCTTTGCTCTCAGGTACAAAGTAGTTGGTTTCAGAGCAAGGAGGGGAAATTCACATGGATCACTGAAGTGGCTTAAAGAGCACGTAACATCCTCCCACCCTACACACTATGTGACATTAAATATATCTGCCAACTATATGTCACGGGATACGACCTGCTTACTTAAGCTGCTGTAATCCTACTGCTACTCTGCTTCTTCAAACATTTGCCACTCACAGTTCTCCTCTCTCACCCTTTCATTCATCTTGGCAGGCAGCTCTGCAGGACTGACCAGCAGCAATGTTGTCTGCAGATCCTGACAGTAGATAACAACATGCTGGAGATGCAAGTGCTGCCTATTTCAGTGTGCTCTCTTCAGGCTTCTATGCCAAAACCCAGTCAGGATATGGAAGTTCCAATTATTTAAATGAACTAAAATAACAAACAAGAGACAAAAAGAGGTCTTGTTCTGCCTTCCAGAAGAGGCAAAGGCCTTTCAGTGCAATGTAGAGGTCCAACTCATTGAGAACAGAGAGCTTGCACTTATTAACAACAATTAGCTTAAGCTACTTAAAAGCACTTTTTAAGAATCTTAAAAAATAGGCTTACAGAGTGTCTCATAGATACTAATGAGCTTGAATAGGATTATTAGCAATGATATTGGTAGAGAAAATCCTAATAATACCCATCCCATTGCTAGTAGTATGCCCACAATTGCAAACAGATTTACAAGAAGGAAGCATGAAACCCTCTAGATCAATTTATCATCTTTATGCTGAGGAAAAACAAGAGTTTATTATTGCTCAGTTTTTAAGCACAGAATCAAGTGTACCTTCATAAACAGAAAAATTTTTTTCTTTTTCCCACATAAAAGCTGCACAAACTTATATTGTGCTGTAAAAAAAAAATAAACAAAACCTAAAAGGAAATTCCACCCAGCATGCAGTCTTCTTTCAACCATAAACACATGGGCTGAAAATACTGCCATTTCTACATGCTCAGGCCAGCACCTAGACAGTTATTTGTTACCTTTGAATTCACCAAGTGAAAAAGTAACATGTTATTTGCACTGAGGAGCTAATATTTAAATTTGTAGCATTGTATCAAGAGATTAGGTTGCATCAAGAGGTATCTTCTAGCCTCTGCCAAGCTGGCATTTTACACAACATAGCAGACTCCATGGTCTGGGTGTATGAGGTGTTCATGTCCTGGTGTTGGTGGGAGGGGGTTGTGCAGTGCCATGTGTTTGTCATGGCCAGTTACAGCTGTATGCAACCGCCTCCAACAGACCAACTGCAGGACACAGCCAAACCCATCGGCCATGTTGGTGGTACTTCTGTGAAAGCGTATTTAAGAAAAGGCAAAAAAAGCCAGTAAGAGAGAGGAAGAGGGAATGAAAAGAGTGAGAAACAGCAGAGAGAATATCAAGGCCAGAGAAGGAGCTGACCTTTTAATTGGCAACACATTAAATCAATTTTCCCCAAGCTGAGTCTGTTTTGCCCACGATGGCAACTGGTAAGTGATCTCTCTGTCTCAATCTTTTCTCCCCACCCACTGAGGCAGGGGAGTGAGTGAGCAGTTGGGTGGGAGTCTGGTGCTTAGCCAAGGCTAACACACCAGAATGGGTCAAATGCTTCACAAGCAACTTCCAGTTTTAGAAGGGTAACTAGCAGAGCAATAACATCCGAATGATTTTTTGGCATGAAAAGCTTCTACGCTCCAGACACAATATATTTCATTATAAGGCCTGTTCGTGACTTAATTTTCTAACTTTGGAAACAGCTGCCAGGATACATATCGCCAAGAGCACTGAGCCAGTAAGCTGAAAACAAGCTTGAATCCAGAATTCCAGACTGCACCAGCACAAAACTCAGTCTGAATACATCCTAGGTTTACTAAGCTACATAAGGCCATGACCAACAGCTATATCTGAGCAAAGATTTAAATTTCTCAGAATGTAACTAGAACATAGTACAACCTACTGAGTATCTGTCCGATACAATATGCTTAGTGGACAAATGGTAATGCAACACTCATTTTAGGATGAAAGAATAAATTGAAACTTAGTAAAAAATGTAACTGATATAGTCAGTCTACATAATTTTCAATATGCCTTTTGAGTGATGACTGACATTCTCATCTTGAAAATATGCAAGCCTATAGAGCATTATTCAGAGACAGAATGCAGTGACACAAAATGACAGTTAAAAACCTAATAGTTGTTCCTTATTTCTTCTAGAAAACAGCTTTTCACTCAGTCAAGCTTCAGCAGTACCGGTATTTTAACATCTCAAAAAAAGTAGAAAAGAAAAATCCTCTAATGTTTATATGCATTCAGTGATCTAGACCTAATAAAGCAACTGTTGCATAGTGGCCACCAGAAGATTTAAAAAACCAACAACAACAAAACAACATTCCCTATTCTTTCCTTTCCAACACAGAATAGCTGTACGCACACTGGAGCTAATCTGATTATTGACTGTGTGAAGATATCAAGATTAAATGCAGATTTTGGGAGTAGTTAGAGGTATATGGCTTCTTCATTTTTAACACTTTTTCTTTTCTTTTCCTAGTATAAGCCTAAGGCAGAGGTGAGCTGGTCCAAAGATCAGGTGTGACCTTTCTTTTCAACATGCTATAGTCAATGTAAATCAGAAAGCATTAACAAAGTCACTTAGGCCAGTGGGAACAGAATGATAACAAGGTTCTTTGTGTTTGTCGAAAAATGGAAGTCATAAAAAAATATTTAAACGGGAAGAGTAGTAGACATCCACCAGGGGAGAGGCTGGGGAAACAGAACATGTTACACAGACATGGCATCAAAAGGAGAAGAAATGCCGATACATAACATCAGCTCTATGCATCATCCTTGTTCTTTCTCACTACTAAAACCCAGGGTCTAATCTTTTCATAGACTGGAAAAGGAAGAAGAAAGCAACGAGCAATTTGGAGATCCAGGTGCAATGATCTACTTCTTCTGATAATACTGATAACACTCTTTTCCAACAAATTATTCAAATGCCTAAATGAGAAAGAGTAGAAAATAATTTCTACAGAAAACACCATCACAAGTCCTAGTTGAGACACTATCCTTAAATTTAAGCCTTTTTCACTACTTTAGAAAATACTGAGGAGAAATATGCTGTTTGATGCAAAGAGATGTTCCTTGTCTCCATAGTAGATTGGGAAAGTATTAATATTAACTGCATCATGAGAAAGGAGAAAAAAAGTAGTAAAAGAAACCTTGGTTAATATTGAACTAGACTTTCTAATGAGGTTATCGGGTGCCCCTCACAGTAGTTTTCTAAAAAGAACTTAAGCAAAAATTTATCTGGAATAACATAGGAATTGATCCTCGAAGCATGAACTAAGTAATCTTGTGAGGTCAAGCCTGATTTTTCTGAGAGTTAATGTTAAAAGCTTCCTCTACCAAGGCCATAGCAGTGAATATAGGTGATGATCATCTCTCATGGAAGAAGTGATAACACATAAATAGAATCCTTGTTGCTTATTTACAAAAAGGACAAAACAGAAGTCAATATTTATTTTTTTAAAATTTAGCCAATTCATAGTTTCTTTTACAGATACAGCTCTCAGAAGACAGACCATATGTGCAGATCATCATGTTTAAATGAAGCTAAAGGTATCTGAAAAATAGATTCTGAAACATATTCGGTATGGTGCCACCTTACCTTGAATATTATCTTCAGTTTGGGGCATTATTTTTAATGAAAATATCAACAATCTACAGAGGTTGAGGAAAGCTCATGCTGGAAACACAATGTAGCTGGAGAAAACCGAATGAACTACAAAGAAAAGAATGAGTGAAAATAAGGTAGCAGCCTTCCAGTATTCAAAAAAAATTACAATCAAGAACGTGGTTATGAACTTTTCTTCATGTCTATTGGGACTCCAGGGAAAGGATATAAGGAATGAGATTTACTTGGCAACAAGGTTATTTTGCTATACATTAGAAACTGGAATTTTAGCTATACATACAGTCGAAAAACTATAGGCCATTATTATGTTATATATTATATGTTATATGTTATATATATTATAAAGTGTCCTACCTGGGAGTTTTTTATGAAAATATTTCTATGTTCTTAAATTTATATAAGGGGTGGTCTAAGTAGGCATAAACAGGCCTCAGTGAACTGAATCAGCTGAGGTCAGGTGACCTTCATGCAATTATATTTCTGTGTGTCTAAATATTTCTGAAAATGTTAGACCTACAAATTTAATGCAGCCATCAAAAATTTATGTACCCATATCAGAAGGAACAAATCAGAAACTAAATGTATTTTAACAGTGAACTAGGTTAAAAAATTATCCTTTTTAAAACTGTCTGAGGATTCATGTAATAACCATTTATATCCAGAAACTTCTACTTTTATATAGATACAGTTTTATAAAAGGCTTCTGAATTTTAAATAATATCAACAATAATTAAAAAACAAAAGCAAAGCAAAAAACCCCAAACCTGTGAATGACTGGTATAAGATCTGAGTAAGACCATCATCATCTGGAAAAATACCATATTTTTTCTGGAGGACTTCCAGTAAGCCTGGAGTTTTCTAACCTGCTCAAACCCAATACTCAGCAATAAATTGGTTCTAACTCAAAGGCTATACGCCGTTTGACTCTAAAATACAAAGATTTGTCAAAACATTCATGGTTTCCTCAGAGGAATGTCTTTCAGGTACTAACTGAGAAGTGCTGTGTAAGTGCTGTGTCTGCTCTTGAAATCATCAAAGCTCTTATACACGTCAGGCAGAACAAAGTCTCTCTCCTTTAAATTTGTCCTCCTGAAGACAACTACAAAATTCTTGCTCAGAGGCACTTAAATTAATTTTATAACTCTTATTGCTTTTTTGGTCCTGTTTACTGACTGCTTTGTAAAGAGGAGAAATCCAAGGTTTTCTTATTGAAACACTCCCAAGGACTGACAACATGTGGCAACTTGTTCATAATCAAACAGCAAAAGGGCTCTAAGATTACATTACATTGAAGAGCTCAAGGTCTCCAGCATGTGAGCAGTAGCCATATGTTCCAACACATTTCTATCAGTAAAACATCAGAGGTCTGAACAGAACAAATACGATATCAAGGACAAGCAGCAACTTTCCAGGGATTGAGATGACACCCTGTCAGAGCTCTTTGCAGCTTATGTTCAGAGAGGTACTGTTAAGTTCAACATGGGTGGAGAAAAACATGTTCACTTGAATAGGCATGCCTCAAAAACCCACCTGTGAAGTCAGCACTGTAATCTCCCCATTTCATGAATTTTTCCACTCTTGTCTAGTGCCACTGTCACTCTAACTCAGGGTTCATAATTACACACTGTTCTGAGTTCCTTCTACTCAGTTCTTTTGTAGACAGACTGTAAATGAACAAAAGTTTCAGCCATTTTACCCACATTTTCAGGGTGATGTGAAAATGTCGTAACATGACTGTCTTTCACCATGGAACATGCAACATTCTAATCATACAGAAAAGAGCCTTCACATGCTTTGGTGTGTTTCAAATCAATGACCAACAACCACAAACAAGATCTTGGCATTTGAATAGGTACTCTAATAAAACTTTCAGCCCAGTAATAGATTGTGGTCAAACACACCAGGTAGAATTTTAGGAAGGAAAAGGACAAGGATAGAGAAAGTAGAAACTGTCGCTATCATAATCAGTGAGTGACCTTCTAGCCTTTCTCTAGTTACAAATTTAGACAAGGAGATAGCAGAACAAAAGGGAAGTGGACACACAAAGAAAAGGTATGAAGGGAGGATATGACCAAGAAAAATAGTTATAAGGAATGTAAATGAGGATCTAACTATAATACATATGGCATAAGGTACCTAGAAGAAGCTGGATCACAAAGTCACAGATACTAATTAAAATTCAGGTAGGCAAAGCCAAAACTTCCATGATCATGAGAAAAGTGAAAAGAAAATCTGTGGCTATAAATAATAATGTAGTTTTTAAATACTAATTTAAAATGAAAAAAATGCTCAGTGGCATTATTCTGATATAATGACTAGAATATTTACTGAAGACTAAGTCTTTCTGAATAGAAAGAGGACATCCATTTAATAATATTTGAAGACAAATTAATCATTATTCTTTGTATATGTGTAAGCTTTTTGACCACTTATTATTGACTCTAATATCATATAAAATTGCGTAAACAATGCTGAAGTTTGTTTTCACACTTTCACACTATTCCTTCTTACTAGTCCTGTTTTCTCTTTTTGCAATATAAATTGGGTCACCCTCCTGTTTCTGTCTCATTGCAAACTGTTTTTCCCACTCTTATCTCCTCCACCTCTCTTCCAGCTCAGAACTGTATTTGCTGCCTCCCTACTTTTTTGCCCAAACCCAAATAATCATTCCTTTCTCATAATACATACAGATGCAGCATGCTATTTGACATATCAGAGGTAACAAAGTAATCAATCAGTAGAGGAAAGAAACAAAATGTTGAAGTTGAAATATTGAGTGTCATCCAATTGATTATTTGTCAGCTAATAGATTAAGTAATAAGATCTTCCCCCTTATACAAAAGTTTATGCACAGTTCAGTCAATGCTCATCATCAGTCTGGGCTTGGCCATTAAGTTTCAATCACATCAGCAACTGCAAGTTTGAAGAAAATCAGTGGTAGTGTTAACTACTCATCTGAACTACTCATCTAAAGCCCCTGCTGCCTGGATATAAACACAGGGCAGGAACCCAGGTAACATGTGGGCATATAGCACACTAGCCCAGCAAATGAGCTGCAGGAAGAGTCTGACAGGAAAACATTTATCATGTGTGTTTGCAGAGTTGGTTTTGAGCACAAATTCTTGACTATGCCTTTTAACTAACATTTCTGTGTTGAATGTACAACTTCACATACATGCTGCAAACTCTACAAGCAGGAAAGTTTGTTTCTTGGTGCCTCTGTGGGGTGAAATACAAAGTAGAGAGCAATATCCCTATATTGACATTCTGAAACACAGAGATTTACTGGTCAAGTGGGAAAAAAAAGTGTTGTCTCAGATGTGTCTTTGTCGTGTAAATCATTAACTATATATGCACACGTGTGTGGATCTCAACATGCAATTTACAGCATCAAAAAAATGAACACTTTAGGTTTCTTTTCAGAATGGAATATTTTATTATGCAAGATGTTTCTCAAGGAAAGGCTGTTGCAAAACAATATGACTCTAATACATTATGTTGAAGAAAATAAGAAATGGACTATGCACTATTTATTGTAACAATTTATAGTTCCTAAAGCCATTTAAAACTCTTTCCAGAATGTATTTCCAGGCTTCCCCTCCATTCCTCCCCAGTCATTATAAGAAAACACTGAAAGATGTTATTAATAAACCAGCCGTGAATCTTTCAGAGTTCCACTGAAACACACTAAGCTTGAAATTTAGCTTTTACCTGTGGCAGTTTTGGTAAGGCTGTTATGACTGTGTTGTCCTAGACTAATTTTGCAAGCAATTGCTGCCTGAACTTCTAGAGGAGTGAATTCAAAATTATTTTTCTAAGTGATCATAAGTTGTAAGACTTTCACTTGTGAGCTCTGTCTTCCTCCTATGTTACCATGAGCTGCAGAGAGAGCCTTGCTTGACCCGAGTGTATAAATAGCAGGTCCTGCTTTCCACATTTAGGATCAAATAAAGCTAAATTGAAACCAATGACCATTACTCCGGTGTCAGCACTATCTAAATTCACACAGGGATCAGAATTCATTTTGAACATCAACAGCTCCCATTAGGGCTAATGGATAAAAGAGCTCCTTCAGCAAAAAATTTTAGGAAGGGTGTTCAGCTTAGATAAGGGTGAGAGCTGGCCAAACTCTGGATACACTATTTGGTTACAGAAACCTGTTCCTAGCTTTTTTATAACCTGCAACAGAATTTCTTGCTCCTCAGAGAACACTGTTCCTCTGTGTGCACTAACAGTGAAGACCAAGGAGAATGTTCCATCTTCTTTGTTCTGTTAGGCATTCAAATCTCGCTAAACCAGCCAGAAATAGATACCTGCAATGATATGTCATGCAAGAAGAACTTGCCAAAGGAGACCTACATGCACAGTAAACATACAAAACAACCCATCTTCTGCTTTCTCACATGCTGAGGTCTTCACTGCAGAGAAGCTTCACTTCAGAGAGAAAACAGGCAGATAAGTGCAAACAATATGTGTCCTACTCTCCTCTTGATAAACTGTCTTTTTCCTTCCTGCTGGGTGTCCTACAGTGTCTTGCAGTGAAGTCCTTCCAAGACTTCAGCATTTAATTTCAAAACTTTGCCATGTCTTCTTTCAAGAGGACAAAGGGGTTTTAGGGTTTCTTTCTTTTTATGAAAGAAAGTCTAATTTATTTTTTGGAACAAACAGTGCACGCTATGTCTTCTGGTTGACACGTCACCAGAATTCAGCAATTTGGTATCACAAGATTATAGAGGGGGGGAAAAAAAAATAAAAGCAATTAACTAGTTTACCAAAAAAAATTATAAATTATTCTGGGTCAGGAATACAAAGTCCCCAGGCATTCTGTGGGTGATCACATTCTAACTTACATCATTATTTTTGGAAAAGCAGAAATATTATTTTGCGGATGAAGATTCACAGGAAAATATAATGTT
>KZ505865.1:283461-320695 GCA_002844005.1 Limosa lapponica baueri
GAGCCATGTCTACACGTTTCTTAAATACCTCCAGGGATGGTGACTCCACCACCTCCCTGGGCAGGCTGTTCCAGTGCCTGCCCACTCTTTCAGTAAAGTAATTCTTCCTAATATCTAATCTAAATCTCCCTTGCCGCATTTGTTTGGTGCTGATATTTTAACTAGACTTGTTAGTTACACATAACACGTAAACCACAACAAGTAAATATTTACAATGCAATCACTTATTTTTGCTTATTCTCTTGCAGTTCTGATATAATCATTAAACAATCATCATTGCCTTCTAAAATTAATAGCAGAAAAGTATTATGGGTTACATGTTGCATTTTAAAAAGCCTGTCATTTTCAATGGAAGTTACATTAGATTTCCACAGTAACCACTTAATTTTTAAATTTACTTCTTATATAAGTAGCTCACTGCCAATCCCAGAAAACTGTAATCTTCTCATTAGCTCTAACTTGCAGTAAAAGATGTAAATATAGGTACAGCGTGAACTTTTAAAATTTTGTAACGTCTTAACTTTTTCATTTTAATGTCTCCAAATATAGAATAAATGAATCCCAGGAAATCCATATCAGCCTGCTTTTCTTCATGGGAACAGTAACTGGACAACAAAGGAATTGGATCTGAATCTAATTTCTGAATTTTGTCTGTTTATTATTATAACTAGTAATATACTGATATAACACACTGTTCATAACTAAATATACAATAGATTCTCTACTATTCTGTTACTGAAGTTCCTACCTAAAATTCATCCCACTTTGTCCAGCTAAAATATGAAATCATCAAAAATCATCAAAAAAATCAGGAGTTAATCTAAAATGAGGCATTAAAATAGTACATTTTTCATGTGCATAGCTCACTGAAGAATAAAAACTGTACATCCACTTGAGACAGAAGAGACTGCTCAAGGAAACACAAACCACAGAGATCTTCTGAATTGCTGGTTGCAACAAATCACAGAACATATTAAGAGGAAAACCAGGCCTTCGTTTTCATGCACAGAAAATGAATTCGATCCCACAGGGAGTTCCTTAGCTTTTCCAATGGTGGAGAGCTGAAAGTTTTGTGTGCGGGTGCCTGTCCATGTCTGCAGGCATGTATTGCAGCAGAAGAGAACACTAGCGGACAAGAGAACAGTATAAGTTGATTAGTCCTTAGCAAGACTTCTCTGTGTTTCGTGGTGCCCAGATAAATAAATTTTAAAAACCTACGCCACACAATTCCTATAGACAAGCCTCAGTTGTCTTTTCCATAGGCTAGGACAGGGCACATCACAGCAAACACCACTGAATGTGAGAGGTAGTTCTCAGTGAGAACTTTGCTGTCCCCAAGCTTGTAGACACAGGCTGTGTCATTTCACACTGAACCCAGAAGAGCCATGCAGGAGACAGCCACAAGGTGCTTTACACGGAATCAATCGATTTTTCTGTTCTCAAATGCATAACAGCTATTTCCTTTGTGTTAGTATTATTTTGATGCTGAATAACGTATGTCATTCTTTTTTTGTCTAACAGTAGTCTGTTAAACCTCCACTGCACCATGCTGTCACTGCATGTCACCACTAAAGCAGAATAAAAATTAATGATTTTAGTAAGTTGCGTAAAGTTCTCCAGTGATTGGCTTCCCCTATACCTAAGGTAAGAGCCTTGCAGTGTTATAGTCAAAGTGTACTTCCAGTGCCCTGTGAGGCTGCAACAAACATATGCCATCGATCATTTTTGATCAAATCAAATTTAATATCGAAGTAACTTCATGAAACCTAAACATTTCCAGAACAATCTCCCCACAAATACTCTCCTGCTTAGGTGTCATCCATAGAGATGCTCCAGCTCTGTGAGGGTCATTTGGGCTGACGTAGTTTGAAAGTGTTTATTTAAATCTCTTATTTGTCAAACAGATCTTCTGTGTAAAGTAGCTGAAGAGTTTGTAAGAGTATGTTGATCAACCTGTAAATAAATTGCACTAAGCACTATCATCAGGTTCATACCCATCACTAGTCAACACACACTTCAGCTATCAAACACTGACAGCTCTAGGTGTAACTAACATAATTTAGAAGAAAAATACGCCACGGTTTTCAGAAAATAGAGATTACACTGTTTTTTCAAAAAAAAAAAAAGCCCAAACCCACACCTTATTTTGGACAGCTTGACTATTGTTTGAGCCTAAAGAAAAGTAAAATATTGCAGTGTTCAGTCTACGACAGCTGTAAAATCCTCTCACATAAAAGTGAAGGGACAAATGGTGTAAGTAGGAACCTTTTCACTTGATAATAGATATGGATTTACTGGACTGGCATGTTTATGTTGACAGACAGCCAACATATCTGTCAGCAGTAGATATATGTATCAGCAAAGGTTTACATATAGGAATTAAATTGTGTATTTCACCATAAGAATTCTATTTAAAACCATCTGAAGATATTTATTTCAGTATTTAGTTGCATTTTCATCCTGCACTAGTTCTTCTTATATTCATTAGATGTGCTCTCATTTAATTAGATTCTCTCTGTTCTCACCAGTTGCCTTTCCTATCCTGAGGCTACTCTCACTGTTTCAAATTTTTTGTTTCAGATTACTGCTTTTTCAGCTCACCTTTGATTACTTTCACTGTTATTTTTACCTGGATGAATTCTATCTCTGAAACTTATTTTACCAGATTTTCTGCTATTAGAACAAGTACCTGACAAACAATTTTTTCTTCCATTTATTTCTACTAATTTACCTTTTGGATTATTTATATGCAGACTCCATATTTTCCTTTCCTGTTAATAGTACAGACATAATTGAAATGGAAATATCAGAGGAAAAAGAAAAAAGATAAAAAAGGAAAGAGTGCTTCAATTTGAAAGTGTTACTGAAAACATCAGTCATGTTCCCACTCACCGCCCACCAATCATAGGCCAGATAACTGCATTGAAAGGAACTGTAGTCATGAAACTGTAAGAGAATATGGTTTGGTATCAGTGTTATACTGAAGAAATTGTATGTTAGACTGAGTATATCACAACAATTCCCATCACAAGTCTGAAAAACTGAAATGCTATTGCATGCAGTCTTCAGTCTCTCCTAAAACACAGAATTCTTCATTGTTTATATGACCCCAGCTCCTTTCATAATCTGCTGGACCAGTGTGTATTTTGTCCAGCACAGGGGCTTCAAGCATCACTATAGCTGTTGCAAATCCCCTAAAATTTAATAACTGCGCTATTTGCAAAGGAAGAGAAAATAAACCTTCATTTGTCAGCATAGATTGTATTAAGACAATGACATTATTCACAAATGTGAACAAATAAAATTTGTGTTTCTTTATTCAGATTTGACATTTGGTATTCCTGCCACCTACAAACATTTTTTAAATTCTATACAAGATATTTTCCATGTATTATTTTTAATCAACATCGATCTTTTTACGGTGAATCTTCTCTCATAAAAAAAGTTTCAACACAGAAGGCAATCACGTTAGACTTCTTAAGTGGCATTCAGAAATAATTAATAGAAAACTCCTTATTACTATTGTCACTTTTATATATAACAAGGAATGTAAAAAAGGATTCTGTAAGGGTTATTCCACTTGCCTGCTGTCTACTTTCCTGAGATGGTACAAAGATTTTACACATAGAGAGAAATTGTACTTAGACACCATATGTTTCGGAAACTTTAATTCACTGCATGTTCTGCTTTACTGGTAGATGACCCCATAAATTAAGCTATCCAAAATCACATAGACTGTTTATTGGAAAATGTTACTTTGAATGCAGCAGAGCTCAGAAGTCTTATTTAAACATACACATAAGTGTATCACTTCCTAAACAAGCCTACATCAGAATAGAAGCAATAAAGACAAAATCCCTGATTCTCAGAATACTAATAGCAATCTGTTCAACTTTTTACCCATAGAAACATTGAAGGAAGGTTTCACTAAAGGAACACATTGTTGATAAGTAGGACGAGCCTCAGACAAGTAGGAAAAGCATGATCAATTCAAAAGCAATTGAGAAAGTCTAACATTTAGATTTTGGGTTGGTTGGGTTATTTGTTGGTCGGACTGGGTTTCACCTGAAGCTCTAAAATAACTAAAATACATAGGGATCACAATTTATTCTATTAAGTTTAAAAAATGCATAGAAGCACTTCCAATTAGCTGTTACATTTTAGTAATCAGGCGAGTCAAAGTTAAAGCTACACGTAACCCTTCACATCTGTTCCCACATAATTCAGCAACCCTTGACTTGCATTTCCCAAAGGTATGGTTCCATCTATAAATTTCTTCAGTATTTTTTCTGCAATTCTTCACCATACAAAAAATAACCATCAAACAGCATAGAAAAGAGAGAAAAAAAGACAAATTCTTAAAAAAAAAAAGAAAAAAAGACAAATTCTTTCCTAGTCTTCTACTATCAAGTGTTAAAGTCAAATTCTCATTTATTTGTCAGCAGAAGAGTATATTATCTTCAGCCTGGTGGATTTGTACCTTAAATGTGCATATTGTTCTAGCACAAAATCACTAAACACACGAATGCTACTAGCAGTCCAAAATGAGTTAAATGTAAGCCAGTGATACAGATATAAAATTGGTACAGTTATATTTACATGTCTACTTGTAGATAACTTGCGCAGAATAAAGTCACACAGAGAAAGTAAGATAAAAACTAAAGAAAAAATGAATTTGAAGACATCTTATTTTTAGACTGCAGATAGGATTTAAAAACTTGAAAGATTTTTTCTTCTTTAATGAATATACAATTTAGTGGTGTCTTAGAACTATTACAAGTGAGTAAAATGTATTAAAGAGCAAAATATCACAATATGACTGAAATCAAGGAACATATGAGGGAGTCGTAGGGATAGGATACAATCCTGAAGTCTAAACATCGTTATTCATTTAGCATTCAGGTTTGCATTTACTTAAAAATAGAACAGTGTCCAGATTAATCCTTATTAAATTTTAAGCATTTATGTTAGAAGCCCTAATACACAAGGTTAAATCTCTAGTAAATGATAAAAGCATTTATTAATAACTGACAGAAAAAGACGGCCTTAACAGCTGTAGTAAGCAAATCTCTAGTGTAATGTCTGCCCATGTATACAGATATTGAGTATAACTCTAATGATAAATATTGTTCCTCTTACTGTTTCTAAGGCTGTATTTATTATATAGTAATAGTACAATCCATTTTATTCCAATTGTAATGTACACTACATTTTTAGCATGTAAAATACTCTTGAGAATGTGTTCTCTGAAAAGGTTTTGGAAACCTTAGAAATTAATATAAAACCGGAGAAGATATTTCAGTATACTTCAATGACTTTAGTATGCTGTACAATATTAAGGTAAATTGTACAAAGACTAGTCCAGTAGAAGTCAGTAAAATGTAACAGCCACAAGACAACATTGCACTACAGTTAAGAGGCCAAAAGTGTCTGTAATGACATAATCATGGCTTTAAACAAAACAACCATTTCAAGCAATCTGCTGGTGAGATAAAGCTTTACTTAGGGAGAAACTAAACATTCAGTTATAATGAAAAGCAAAGCAACTGTGAATTTATAATAACTGATTTTGAACAGAATACAAAAATATAGAATTCTGATATAATTATTTTTCTGCTATCATAACTTACTGTAATCTCAAATATCCATGGTCACACAATTTTGTTCAATTCTTGCAGGATAAGTTCCTAGTTAGATTAGACTTTAAACTTTTAAATCCATGTGGCAACTTTGGATAGATAAGCCAAATCTTCAAAAACTTATAGCACTATGTTTCAAATTCAGTGACTTAACACCATTTTATTTCAGCTAGCACAACAGCTTTTCAAATAAAGTTATCAACTAATGAAAGCATTATTCTATACTAAAAATGAAATAAAAAAATATTAACACCATAGGACTGTAGCAGGAGAAAGTTACATATGCATAAGATTGCAAAAAAGTATATTTGCAGATGCAATTTTGGGTTGCAGAAGCAGTACTTACCGCTATCCCTACAAAGAAATTAATGGGATTTGCTTGCAGTAAAACATGCTATCTTTACTTATAATGTGAAATGTAAGAATAATAACTTTACTGTATGATTATATATATTTCACTTTTCAATTACTGAGATGAGGTTAACCAGAAACACCTATTTCTGGAAAGAATGTACTTTTTTTTTTTTTTTCAATCTTTGTTTCTTTTTTAAAAGCAGTCACAGGAAATAAAGATGAAGTCTCATCTTGAAAACTGAAGAATCTTTATTCAGGGAGAAAATCTATTTCAATCGCTTTTAGAGCTTAAAGCATATGTTTGGCTACATTTGTTCCCAAATGAGCCTTTCAATATGGGTAGATGAAACAAAGACAAATTCATATAAAAAAAGTGCTTACAGCTTTCCAAAAGTGTTCAAAAATCTGTAAAATGTGTGTATGTACAACACTAGAAGGGTAAGAAGTATCACTAGCACCCTTTGGAAAAAGGCTTTTGTTACTGTGTGCAATCAATTTGGATTATAATGGCAGAAGTTTCCTATCACACCACAATTCTTCAGGTGTAAGTACACCTGACATCAAATGCCTTTCACAAAATTCTTCAACAACAGAGAGAACTGCTAGTGTCTTTTTTTTTTTCATATTGCTGAATTCAATTAGTATTTTTAAGAGAGCAGAATTTCCCCTGTGAATCAAAGGAAGACATTATTTATCCTTTCCTCTTTTGCTGTTCAATTACTGCTCCTGTACTTACTAAACTTAGTTCTGTTTTTTCTCTTTCTTCAAAGGCACAGATAAGCCAAGTAATTATAATCCAAAAGTAGATGGAGAAAGCAAAACACAATACCACTGCAAATTCATTGCACTGAAGGGCAAAGAGAATTGGTTCCAAATCTGTCACAGAAAAAAAGATCTGAAGTAATAATAAATTGTAGCAGAGAGTATACATGAATTACACAAGATGAAAACTGGACCTCCCCTGATCAGAAGTTATCAGCTAATCCTATTAGTACTTTTAAAACAAAATATATTATTTATCTCCTAGAGGAGGTTACCACATTATTAATGGCACTCCTACTGTTCAAGTCAGAAAGTCATTCATATTATATAAGATGTGTAAAGATGCATATCTCTGAAACAACTTTTCTTCCAACACTTCAGCTCTGTTCCTCCTAAAAAGAGAGTCAGAGCTCTCAACATCCTGATATGCCCATCACGCGCATGGACGTAGCAAACAGAGCAAACTCAAATACAAAGCAAGAACCACCTTTTTCAGAAAGCCCACATACCCCCTTCCCTCCTTGCCCACTTACCCCATAGTATTGTAAAGCACACCTATAGGAAGTTAGACCCCCTTAAACCCATTCCCTTTTATATCTGACCCTACAAGTTTTCCAATGTTCAGCTCACCTTAACCTTTTGCATCCAACTTTCTCCGTCCTTGCATTCCCTTCTCATCTATTTATTCAGAATTGTTTCCAACACCACACAGGCAGGTGTGTTTTAAAAAGCCCAAAAGGGCTTTTTAAAAAAAGTTTCTTCAATAAAGAAGGGTCCAAAGATGAGGTATACCATTTAGCTAAATTTAACACAATATAATACATACAAGGCACACAGAGGAAAATAATCCCTCACAATGTGCAAAAAACTAGGAAACACTAATGGGAGACAGCTAATAAAAATATAATGCTTATGGATTGTATGCATTCAAATAATTTGGGAAATACAGCATGAAATGAAATTTATGCACTAAAATTGGAACAAAAAGAAATACATTATATGAACTATAGGTTCATAGGTAGTTGTGTGAAGACAACATGAAAGCTAATGGTTCTGACTAGCCTTGGAAAGAAATTTTTGCCTTCACATCTGGCAGCAAAGATCTGCACAGCATAGTGTCATCTACCTGCCCTCCCAAGGAATTTGTCTCCAGTCTGGAGACACTAAACATAGCATTTAATTAATATATAATTTAAAAATGTATTGCAAGTTTGAACGTTTTATGGGAAAGTTCTTACTTGTGAAGAATGTAGAATAAGATATCAGGTACTGGATAAACACTGAATTTTCAGCCCCAGCTACAATCATTCCCTGTTTCCAGTTGATGTTTACTGATGTAATGTTCAAGACAAAAATACCCATAGAATATAGCAGAATTAATAACATAATCTCTATAATAAAATAAGTAGCAAAATATGAGATTAACTCCAGTATGAGAAGTTGTGAGAGCAAAGGAAAGAATCCACAGGGAAGTAAGGGAAGAGAGGTTACAAATTATGGTAATTAAGAAACACAGAATACATTATAAAACAGGCTCTTTGATTAATTCCACAAGATCAATAAAAAGCACAAAGAGAATGAGGATAATCTGAGTTTCTGGAATGTTGGGAAAATAAATTGAGAGATCAACAATTTGGATAAATGTAAAAAAGTGTTAGCTGGTCAAGACCAGCATCTGCCATTATGAAGAGTGTATTTACCAGAGCTTGGGATGACAGTGAGAAACAGCCAATCACGTAACAGAGGAAACACAAGGACCAGAAACTGAGGTATGAGGAGAGAGAGAAATGAAAACAAAAAGAAGATGCACTGCAAAAAAAGTCTATTACTGTAGACAATGTGACACAAAACCATAAGAAAGATATGTAACCCTGAAGACCAAACTGTAAAGGTCACCTGTTCCTAGAGAATTAAGTGGCCAACTTAGCTAGATCTCATAATGTATTTGATTATCATGTGGCTATAATATGAATTTGCTTTGGCTACAATTGCTAATGCGTGTGAATATCTAATTTCACATAACATTCTTCTAGTTAATTTCACCCCTTAGTTGTATAAATACCTTAAAACAAAGCTATAAAGCAATTTTATTATGGTATAATCGTGCAAGAACTTTCATTATACTCAGTATATACATAGTCATGATATATGTGATAATATACGCTCAAATAGTACTCTGCACCTCATAGGATAGCTTCGTTTGCAAGGTAACAAAATAGGATATATCACACCATTTTTATTACATGACATTATATCCCTGCTGAAATGCAGGGAGATATGAAATGAAAATAAGGAATCACTCAAAACAAAAGGCTATTTTCTATAGATAATCTGCAGGTTTTCTTTAACAGACTTTAAAAATACTTAGGCAACTGAGTATTTTTGAAACAGCAATAAGTAAATATCTAGATTAAAGTAAACACACTGTCAATAAAAACTTAAGCATGTTAACAGAACGAGGGCAAGTGTAGGGTGCTGCACCTGGGGAGGAGTAACTCCATGCATCAGTACAGCTTAGGGGCTGACCTGCTGGAGAGCAGCTCTGTGGAAAAAGACCTGAGAGTCCTGGTGGACAACGGGATGACCATGAGCCAGCAATGTGCCCTTGTGGCCAAGAAGGCAGTGGTCTCCTGGGCTGCATCAAGAAGAGTGTGGCCAGCAGGCTGAGGGAGGTCATCCTCCCCCTCTACTCTGCCCTGCAGAGCCCCCATCTGGAGTACTGTGTCCAGTTCTGGGCTCCCCAGTTCAAGAAGGACAGGGAACTACTGGAGAGGGTACAGCAAAGAGCTACGAAGATGATTAGGGGACTAGAAAACACCTCTTATGAGGAAAAGCTGAGGGACTTGGGTCTTTTTAGTCTAGAGAAGAGAAGACTGAGGGGGGATCTTATCAATGTTTATAAATACTTAAAGGGTGAGCATCTGGAGGATAAGGAGAGCCTTTTTTCAGTGGTGCCCAGTGACAGGATAAGAGGTAATGGGCACAAACTTGAACATAGGAAGTTCCAGCTAAACATGAGGAGGAACTTCTTTATTTTGATGGTGGCAGAGCACTTGAACAAAAAAACGTACATGGATATAAAACTGGAAATTGCACCATAATGTACATGAATGAGTGGAATAAATTCAGCTGGTATGGACAATCTTCACATTGACGCATTTTTAAATGTTACTGTGCAATATACCTTGTAAATAGCCAAATGAATTAATTCATCCTTTTTTTTAATACTTTATTTGCAGCAGTTAAAGTCTAAAGCATGAATTTGAAACTTACTAAAATTCAGTACCAACTTCTCAAGAACATAGTTATGAATATTTTACAGGGCAATACTAATCTTATTTTACCAAATCAGCGAGACACAATGATGTGAAATTTTGTGAAACTGTGAAATTTTACTTTACCAGTTTAGTGGTTTTTAGACGTGCTAAAACTGGTTGAGAAAAGATTGTTATCCTGGACAAATGAATCCTAAATTAATGTCATACACCACTTAGAGCCAGAAAAAAAGCATTGCTCGTCAAACAAAAGAACACCTCCACCATTTAATGGATGTGTACATTAAAAGTTTCCACAGTGTAACAATTGAATGTTTTATATTACACAACCAAAAATATTTAAATATTACATTGCAATTTTTTTTAAACTAGTAGGCAACTTCTAAGTTTTATTATCACTTAGAATAAACCTAGGCCCCATGTAACTAGCTCTGTGACAGAGATGACAGAATAATTTCAATTTTATGTTGCTGCTTTGAGCAGTAAATAGAATATGATGGATTTTTAGATGGTTATTTCACAATATACTGAAACAATTGTGTTGAAAACTTGGCAGTAGAAATAATTAAATTTATGTGACAATTTGTTCATCAATAACACACCTGAGAAGCTTAATAAATCATTCACTTAACAACCACTAGAAAATCTCTTAATGTGAGAAACAGCAGAGGTAATTTTAAAATAACAAAGTGACCCCACCAGAAATGGAAGAGAAAATATTTATAATTTATTCTACACACAATGTGACTACTGTGTATACTTGTTGCAAATGGTAGAGGCTGATAGTGACCAGCAGAGTAATAAACACATCTAAGAAAGCAAGATAGTCTACTTGTAAATCAGAAGAAAATTTGGAACCAACATAATTGCAATAGCCATAACACAAACATTTCTGCTTTCTACAGGGCACTCGGAGGGATAGGAAGATGCAGAAGAGTCAGAAACAAAGGAGTGGCCTTAAGCCTGGGAACAAAGGGGACTGGGTGGCAGGGGAAGGTGCTTTTAGTTTACTCTTTGCCTCTCTCCATCCTAGTGTATTTTTAATTGACAATAAACAAAATTCATTTTCCCTAAGTTGTGTCTGTATTGCCTGTGACCCTAATTGATAAGCACTCTAGTGTCTGCAGTAATAGCCAGGCCTCCTATCATAAATGCAGCACAGCTGCAGCATCCATATGGCAACTTGATCATAAACAAAAAAACTGTAAGTAATACAGAAACCAGAATGCACCTGTGTACTCAGTAACACATAAAGCATACTTTGGCTTTAATTAATTTTAAAAAATAAACATACCCTCTAGCTACTGGATAGCCAACTTCTACAAGTCCAATTCCATTCCAAAAGTCCTGTTTCCAAGAGGTGTATTAGATAGCTAAGATTCCTAACAATCTACAGAGTTTTTCATTAGTAAAATATTTCCTGATGGGTAAAATATTTTTATTTTTTTTTACTTTCCTGTGTTGGCAGCAAATAGTATCAGAAGAAAATCTGAAAATGCCTTTTCCCTGTTACATCAACAAGCACAACAACAACAACCAACCAACAATTAAATATTTAATATATATTTCTGATTTGCAATATGTGATAGAGGAGATCATCTTCACTTACGTTTAACAATCTAAGAACTGGGAGATATGTGCACACATATGTTAGTGTATTTGGCACTTCAAATCATAGAACATTGAACTTAGCGAAGCCAAACCAAGTTGCCTTTGTATTTTCCTGCTCATTTTTCACTTTCTTCATAAGAAAGAAAAATTCTATTAAGTGCCAGTTTAAAGTAAAAAGGAGTCAACATTTTCCACTAGGAAACAGTACTCTTTCTATATCCAAGTCTATCTACATGCACTGTATCTCTATACTACTGGTTAGTATGACTGAAGTACAGTACAACAGGCTTGTAGCAAAAATGTTGGATGAACCACAGTGAAAAGAAAATGTCATTATACAATAATTACTGCTGTATATCTTCTCTTCTTGCTGTTTGATATTTCAGAGGAAAAAATAAATATATCAAGGAACATTTTTTTCCCTGAAGAAGATTCTACTTGAATCCCAGTGATTACTGTTGAATTCAGCAGATGAAGGTTCTGCAGCTTTACATAGTGGAAATGTTCCTTTGTCTGCTTTTCTACACAGTATGAGGGATTCATATAAAAGACTATAGGAGTTACATCAATATTCAACGACAAATGGCATAGTTAAGGTTAAAGTTTGGAATTGTCAGCTTCTCCAGCTTTCTAATTTTTTCTGGATATTCTTTAGCTTACAGTAGCAGCATTGTTAGACCGTACTATCCTGAGGTGATAATACTGGCAGGTTTTGAATAATTAATTTGAAATGGAGAGAAGGGGAAAATTTGAAGTTCTGTTCTAGCAACTTCAAGGACACTAGAACTGAGACTCCTTTCACATTCACTAAGGATCCATTTGCAACAACAAATGTCACTGGGCTGTGCAGTGGATTTGCAGCTGAAAGCTAAGGTGGATTTTTTGTTTGGTTTTGGTTTTTTAAGGTTTTTTTGTTGTGTATAATGTTTTGACAAACACAGTACTGGAAGGATTAGTACTGGAAAGATTCTCAAAGGGTATAGAAAAAAAGGAAAATAGAAAAATAGAAAAAAAAATAAAAGAAGGAATAACATTAGCTATCATAATTCCTGAAAATTAATTGCTGTATAAGAATTAACATATATTCAGCATCTTTTTAAATGTCAGTTCATTATAGGTGGATTTTGTGCAACACAAACCTGTAATACTATAATAATAAGTAATTCTCTTTAGATAAGGAAACAGATCTGTTAACAGAACATGAAGCAAAGAAGCAGCTTAAAACCAGAAACTTAATTTCTTCCCATGGGTGTATCACACAGTATTTGTTTACAGATGGCTATTTTCTAAATTTAAAAACCTAAACCAAAATACTTAAAACCAGATGCAACAAGAAATTTACAAAGATACAGTACAACAGCTCAGCATTCAGAAAGAGCTTCAATGAAGTTCTCCAATTTATAAACAAAATAGTGTAAGATGGAAGAAAAGTAATTCTACTTTCTAAATATTATACATTTGCATTGCTTATAGAGGAAAATCCATGCCAATACAATTCAACAATAAGCATCTGTAACTTAATTATAAACCAGTTTCCTCCTGACTGCTTCCTTAATAGATGCAGTAAAGAAAAGAAGGTATTTGAGATTTGTAACAGTGCTCTGAAATATGCTTAAGGACTTCCTTTTGTTAGGGGTATTCGTATTTTACAATAAAAATATAGAATCATCTGGAATATAAAAGCATTAAGGATAATTTCATCTAGTTCTTTTCAGACAAACCTTTAACAAAGGCCTCTCAAAAACAGCTACCGAAAGTACTCTGAACTTATTACCTAAAAACCAAAATGAACTCTCCCTATTACATCCTTTTTCTCCACCCAAACAAGAAGACAAATACAGTACTTTCAAACTAACATTTCAGGTTTCTTAGCCAGTGAAAAGACTGAAAAGCAAAGCAATGCCATCCTTTTTCCACACCTAATGTTAACAATTCTAGGCATTAAACATGTTCAAGAACAGCCAGCATGCAGGTGAAACTATCTCCCTCCAACAGCTTTCAAGCGTATCATTTCAAAAACAGCACAAAATGAGACAAAATAACTGACTTATCCTACAGATATACTTTTCTTTTTACTTGACATACATAACACTAAAAAAAGGGAAAAATCACACTTCTCCACTTTCCTTCTACAAGGTGTTTTAAGACCAAATGTTGACAGACTTGCACAAAAAAGCAGACCTCTTAGTAAGATAGGGAATAGTCAGTATTCTGTGTGTTTCCCTGCCACAATGTCTGAAAGGCTATGGATAAATCTTTAAAGTACCAACTGATGTAACACAACCTTCCATCTGATTTTATGAAAGGATTCTCTTTTTTTTTTTATGAAAGGATTTTTTTCATTATTTTCATTACTTCTAAGCAAGAATCTAAGTAAGAATTCTTTTTAGTAAAAGAATTTACAGCTTCCATTTAAGAAACCCACTAGAAAGATGATGTTCTTTAGAGAGAGTATACTCTTCTCCAATGTGAATTTATTAAGGATAATTTGTAGGGTATGAAATGCTACAGGTCTATACTATTTATCATTAAGACTCAAAAACATCTGTTCTGTAATATCTGATGTATTCTCTGTGTGATATTGTTAACTTCATTACTTTTATATCTAGCTTAAGAACAAGGTCTCAGTCCCTTCCCATATGAAACAGTCATTCAAAGCTGCAAAAAGAAGAGACATGAGGGGCTGTATCTGCTGCCTAAAATGTGACAGCTGATGAAGAGCTTTGCCTATACAGAGAAATCTGTCCATAAAGCAGACAATTATCTGAACTCTCTATTTCTGTAGAAATAACTAGTCCAGAAGAACTGAAATTTCTTAAATATAAATTGTAAAAATGGTTCTTAAGCTTTGTTACCACTTCCATCATCTCAGAAAAAAGACTGCCTTGTAAGTTTCCCCACTAAATACCCCAGACACAATGCTTCTTAAGATTCTTACAGGACTATAAGACTTGGCAAACTTGTAACACACCATTATCAATAAAACCAAATTTTTGAAATTTCTTTTGCAGGTCTGTCTTTGTTATCAATAGCTGCATCATATCATTGGAAGCTTTATAGCTCTGAAGTTTCTGGAGGTTAGCAAATGTGACACCCATCCACAAGAAGGGCTGGGGAAGGGGAACTGCAGGCCTTTCAGTCTGACCTCGGTTTGTCCTGCTTGACAAACCTGACCTTGTATGACAAAGTGACCTGCTTAGTAGATGAGGGAAAGGCTGTGAATTTTGTTTACCTGGACTTTAGTAAAGCCTTTGACACTGTTCTCCAGCATTCTCCTGGAGAAACTGGCTGCTTGTTGCTTGGATGGGCATACACTTCTCTGGGTAAAAAACTGGCTGGATGGCCAGGGCCAAAGAGTGGTGGCGAATGGAGTTAAAACCAGTTGGTGGCCAGTCACAAGTGGTGTTCAACAGGGCTCAGTATTGGGACCAGTTCTGTTTAATGTATTTATCAATGACCTGGACAAGAGGATTGAGTTTGCAGATGACACCAAGTTGGGCAGGATTGTTGATCTGCTCAAGGGTTGGAAGTCTCTACAGAGGGATCTGGACAGCCTGGATCAATGGGCTAAGGCCAATTGTATGAGGTTCAACAAGGCCAAGTACCGCATCCCACACTTTGGTCACACCAAGCCCACGCAGCACTACAGGGTTGGGGAAGAGTGGCTGGAGAGCTGCCTGGCAGAAAAGGACCTGGGGAATTGGTCGACAGCCTGCTGAATATGACTCAGCAGTGTGCCAGCAGGAATAGGCAAGTGATCCTCTCCCTGTACTCAGTCACAGCAGGACTAGGCAAAGTACCTGCAAAATGTGGCCATTTTATGCTACAATTGCTGGAAGCTTTCCTGTGCGCTGATCTGTTTCTGCGGAATGTTAAAAAGTGTTGTTTACAGGACCCTAACGTTTTAAGGTACTGTTCCATAGAGAATGTTATCCAAGTCAGAATACAATTCCAGGATTATTCCTTTAATTCTGTGTAATGTGCTGTTTCTTAGCTTTTGAAACCCCTACCCTAGGATCATGTGTTTTCTTTGACACTCTACTTACCTAGATATCATCAACCTAAAATTCAGTAGAATGCATGTGAAGCAAAGGTAATATAATATTACCATAGAAATCTTGGCAAAGAATCCTAAATTTGTCAATAGCCAAACTTTATAACATTCACTTCCAGAAGTCAAAATTTAGTCAGTCCTTCCATGCAACAGAAGTTATAGCAACATCAATTACATTAACATCGCTTATTAAATAGTGATGTAAATGAAATATTTCTTGCCATTTTATAAACAAGAATTACTTACAAAAATGAACTCTGAAACAAAAAGGAAAGTAACAAAGCAAGAAAGAATTGTGATGTGAAGGCTAAATGCACAGACACCTAAATCTGACATCTGAAGCAAAATTATCCCATGTGCAGGGATGTGGCATGGCTGGGATGTAAAGTTCAGGCAACATACAACATGTTTTAAGTCTAAGGACAAAACGGTTCAAGAAACAATGACTGGAATAAATGGCTCTGCAGCTGGCAAATATAGTTAACTTTTGTTGTATAGACCAGCACAGAAAAAAGGTGGAACACTTAACTCACTTTGGATTCAAATAAAATATTTTTTCACTAATTTCAACTGCATACATATCAAGGTTGTATCCCAAAAAAGGGGTGCGTTCAACATCTTTCATTGGTCAATTTTAAGTCATTGTTTTCATGATTTTTTTTTATGGTGCCCTCATTTACTATTAGTAATTTATCTTTGTAAGTAGAATACCAAGATTGCAAATAAAAGCATTTTACAAGAAGCACAGGAGATATAAACTAAACACATTTCCTAGGCAGCTCAGCCAATAACAGAATAGCTTGTAGTTCACAAACAAATAATATTAATTTTAATATGCATAATATAAAAAAAAAAATTATGCAAGGAAGAACATATTTATTCTGAGGAATGCACATATACGGCTTTCAGCCAAATACTGAAGCTGTGCTAACCAATAAAAGTTACACAAGTCAAGTTATATTTACAACGCAGTGTAAGAAAATCAATCAAAAATGAAAAACGTTGCATAGCATATCTGCCCAATGTTGCTTGGTTTATGAGAAATAGAAGGTATACACATCCTTGTTTACACCACCTGCTAATAAAGTATTTCTGCTGTCTACAATTGCTTAGACTGTCAGGTCTGTAATTAAGCAAAAACTTCAAAAAGAGCCAATATTACTGCAAAACCATTTGCCAATCTGCATGATAGGAGCACAGGCATTTATATTCATTTCATCCCGAGAACACATTTTCAGTGTATTTCCATTATACAAAAGTCACCATGAAAGTAAAATCAAACCCCTCCAAATGACAATCAAGATTTTTCCTAGGAGTTTAATTGGCACATTTCAATTTAACTCATATTAATATTAAAATAAAGAGGTAAACAATTGCAGCCTTGGTGCTCTTACTGTGTCTTTTTCACTAATATTACAGAAGGAAAAATAAATAATAAAGCTGTGGTGTCTGACCCTCATCTTTTTCACTCTCCTTTTCTTTCTATTGTAAAAAGAACTTGAACTATCCATAATTCTGGATAAACAAGGAGTAATATCTTTACAATAGATTATCATTATTATGAATATTTTCACATAGGCAGTGGGAAAAACTGACAGGTCTTAATGTAGTGCTAGTTTTTAATAGTTCATAACAAATAAAAAACAAGGAAAAAAGAAAAAAAAAAAAAGAAGAGAAAAAAGTACAGCTTTTACCATTAAAATCAGATTTTTATTTTGTTTGCAGTTAATTATTTTGTAGGTCTTTGAGAAAGAGCTACTAGGTAGAAAAAAATATCCCAAACTTGCCTATCTATCCTGATGTGAAAGGCATTTGACTCCGGTAATTCTTCTCAAGACTATAAAAATACAACCTTAATTTAATGCTACAAGATTACTGGGGCCACGGTGATGAACTATGCATCAAAACCAGAAATTAATTATGTTAGGAAGTTCTAAGAATATTTTAAGATTAATCATCCTCTTCATTAACCCAGTGAGGTCAATCTATGCAGCTTTTGCTCTTTATGTTCTAAATGTGGAGTTTACACATCAAGAGGATAAACTAGCTGTTACAGTAGAGATGATAAAAAATGCTGCTTTCTGTCAGCATTTTGGTTAATTATGCTTCATTCCAAGTTTAAAAAAACAGCAAGGATATCATACTGATGAAGACAGTAGTAACCAAGTGATTCATTAAGACATTGGTTGCAATTTATTTTTGTTATTTCTTTAAATACTTTACTGCTTTTAAATTACGACACTGTTTCATTACAAAATCTGTATGGAATCCCTGGAGCCTTTATAATACCACTGTTAAACATAAACAGCTTTTTCCTAATTGCTTTTATTAAAATTAACTCAGACTCTATAATTTTTCTTAGAACTGATGGAGAGTATGAAAACATTTATGAGAAGAACTCCATTTGTAAAGCCATTTCCTAAAAGCGAACCACCTTATCAGAGCACTATCTGCCAGCATAACTATAGCTCTGTACTGAAGAAGCCATGGATTTTTACTGAATTAGGCTGCTAGTAAGACCTAAAATGAAATATTTTAGAAATAAAATGTAGAAACAAATTTAGAAATAAAATTTAGAAATAAAATGAATTTGAGCAGGATCTGCATATTGTTTGCAAAAGAATTCAGAAGGGAATAATAGAAAATACTACCTTTTGAGATCAAGTAATTTTATAAACCACATTCAAAACTCGCTCCAAGGTTCTTGCTGTTTGGAGATAAAACCTGTATATGCTATTCCAAACAAAGCAGAAGAGTAACAACACAAAACACAAAAATATTTTTGCATTTCTTATAATTGCCACGCTATAAAGTCAAATAATTAATAAAAATGGGATATTGCTAATACTGACCAGATCCTCTTCCATGAAGAAGGAATTCACAATTTAGGACATATATCGAAGCCTGCCTACGCAAGTCTATTGAATAGAATTTAGAAAGCAAGAGCTGTTCTAACTCAATTTTTATATAATTTTACACAGGTATGTATACATATATGAATAATACTCTCATTTCAACTGAAATACTTTGGAACTAGATTAAAACAGTGCAAAAGAAATACAGATACGCACAAACAGCAGGAGTTAAGATATTTCCCCCTACTATAGACAAGTTCTTGAATCGTATTTTACAGCCATGTATCAGAATCCGCAGACATTCATGACCAGAATTATCATTCAACCCAGTTGTCAAATACAGATATTGTGTAATTCCCAACAATATTTTTTATCATAAGTAATGTATAGGACTACATCCAAGCTGACAGTTGTGAAGGATTAAATTACGTAGAGATTTTAAATTAATTATTTGAGAACTAAACAAGGAGATTCTGTAGTGCCTGTGTAATATTAAGAAATAAATACTAATGGATGCTTATGGCAAAAAGAACCATATGCTTACCTACTGCTCACAGAAAGCTGGCTTCATTGCAATTAGGAACTCATCAAGTGTCCTGCTTGTTATTTCTAACTTCCTATGTTAATTTTTCAAGTTGTCTTACAGCTCCTGGCTAAGGAAGAAGACTACAGTAGCTTCAACATTTAAAATGCTTATTGCTAGCCCCAAATGGCCAGCTTTCCTAGAGACCTGTTTCTAAATGAGAGACCTCAAGGTACATGTAATGTCTCTCCACAAAAATTATGCAATGCTACAGTCCACCAAAGTGCTTATAGGTTAAATGAGACTTAAGAGAGTCTCAAAGTCTTCATTTCATCTGCTCTAACCTGAAGAAATTAGTAGCTACAGTATTACTAGCTTCTAGAAAGCACAAACTTTTAATGTTTACACGTTGTCTAGCAAAAGGAAAATCAGTATCTACTAAGCAGTTTCACCCTGTAAAAAAGTATAATTAAATATTTCTTGTGATTTTTATATCAAGTATCTGGTGACACAAAGCTAACAGCCATCTTAGGGTTGGACCACAGATTCCCTTCAGGGGTAGTTCTTCGAGCAGACAGGACAGCAATACCACTTCAAAGCTCCCAGAGACTTCTGGCCCCTTGATTTATCAGTCAGGCTACTTAACTTAAACTAATGTAGAAGTGAATCCAGTTAATTTTCATTAGAATAGGACAGGGTGCAATTCCAAGGACAAAAATTACAAAGATAAGTGACCTTCCCTGGAATGACAGTGGCAATAGGAAGTGATGGCCTTCAGCCTACATATTTATAAAAATCTCAACGTTCCTTTAAAAACCAGTATATTCCAATCTCATAGAAGCTGCACAGAGAAAACGTGGACAAGTATAAGAACCCCAAAAGCTTCACTACCATGCAGTCAAGGGCTGAAGTTGTGGTATGGCAGTGTAAAGTTTCTGCTATACCATCACTTTTATTTATATTTTGAACAATTGTGGGTACTTAATTAATGATTAAAAAAAAATAAATCAGTATTGTAAATAAAGTAAGCAGACACTGAGAAGCTGAAGTCTAAGTGCAAGTAGAAGTGCATTCCACAAACCTGTGCTTAGTTCAGTTGAAATTATTGGAGAGTATGCTTTTCCATTGAGTACTTAGAATACTTACAGTGGTGGAATCAAGCTTTTGGCAGTTCATAATTAAGATACAATATAATAATTAGAAAAAATATTACTCTGGGTGTCTGGGAGATGGGGTTTCCATGAAGGGGGAGCTCAGGTTTCTAATACTAATATGGTAAGATTAATTTCCACAGGCAAAAGACAACAAGCATGCTTCTCTGTGATCATTAATACTATTATTTTGTTGTTATGTAGTCATTTAAATAATCTTACAACATATTAAGCACAGATATTTATCAGTCTGTGTCATTTTAAAAGCACAAAGTAGTTCCTTATATGAAAGTGTTTGTTTTTGTTATGCTAATAGCTGAAGTCAAACACATTAGTAAAAACATCTGTGGAAAAAAAGAGGCAGGAAAGAAGCCTTTAACACAGAAAGCAACACAGTGCTATCTTTTATCCTTTATCTTTGCATGAACGCCGTACTGTCAGGCTTTTCTCTCTCATCTTTGATGGGGCACAGCTTTAACCGGTGCAGCCAGACCGTTTGCTTCAAGTACCTAGTAGCTGCCGTCAAAGGCTTTTTGGGTCAATGAATTGCATTCGCTGCGGTGAAGCTAGAATGTGCACAGCAATGAAACAAAAGCACAGGATTTTAGAGATGGCAACACATCTCAGCACAAAGATAACAGTCCAGTAAGGTCTTCCAAAGCCTAAAGAAAAGTTGTCAAACGGCAACTTTTTGACCTAATGCAGTTAAGTCAAAATATTGGCCTGATTCACCAATATTTGGTGCTTAGACTGATTCTCAGTCTTCAGAAGAGATAGGAGATAGTGTAATATGACAAGACTAGCTTCTGAGCAAGTCTTGCCAAAGGATCTGTTTCTCTTCTTTATTAGTCTGACCACAGGGACGGTATCTCACAAATATAAGACTACAGTTAAGTTTGGAGGGAAATTATTAAATAATACGGTGTATTTCAGTAAGGAAAATTTTTGCATACACTCCAAAAAAAAAACACAACCAAAAGTTGCAACCTGTATCATAGAACTTGATATCCTTGATTATTATTGGACACACAATAGCGGTTGACACCAAAATACATTTAAAATGTTAACCCTCTCTAATGTTTCTTTCTGCCCTTCTAAAAAACACTCAAGCCTTCAAATAATTAAAATGTCCAACTTCCAGCACATGAACAGACCTGCCAGCAGTGTTCATATGGTCACACCTAAGAGTATTAAAAAGCCTACTAAGTGCATGTCTTTGGCATTTACAATTAAATTCTGCCTTGGACTGAGTTGAAGTTTTGCTCTCAGCTCCACAGCCAGACCAGAATTCCACTCCTACAATTCCAGATAAGGACTTTATGCATGTGCTCTGATTATATTTTAAAAAAACCTACACTCTATATTAAATCAATGTAGAGTTTTAAGCATGACATGAAGCTGATTATTCAAACTACTAGTGCTGATGTATGTTTGCCTCTGAGAAACACAGGATGTTGAGCTCTATTAGTTAACTATAATAGAAAAGCTTCAAACAGCAACATGTGTACACAGGTTTCTTACACAAAGTTTCCAAACTCATCTTCCCTTTCCCTTTTTCCAATGTAGTGCACAGATAAATATTACTTAAGTAATAACTATATAAAGATGGTGTGACAGATTCTACAAGAAAAAAGGATAGGTGTTATAAATGCTCAAAAACGCATTGCAATGATGCATTTTTTCTTCTTCTATGTGCACTTACTTTTCCATAAAGAATTTTCTTATAGCCAATATGTACAACAACAACAACAAAATACAATTTTTTTTAAAAATGATCAGAGGAATCTTGGCAACCATCTAGACACTGTAGGAAGAAACACTTACAGAAACACCAGTTCATTGTTTTGATCTATCACTGTTGGTAAAGGAAACTACTGAAAAAGAATAACATTCACTCAAAAATAAATAATTATCACATAATACCTGAAATACTACACAAGATTTATTAAATGCATGAAGTATATATAGTGTAGCCAGTGTCTTGTTAGCAGCTTTTGTACTTGTATTGCTCCCTGTAATCTCCATCAGAAGCAGTACCATTTAAAACTCAAGTCTGATTACAGACTGAGGCTGAGAATAAAAGTGTACGAGGCTGAGAATAAACCTGTACATTACTCAGCAATATACTGAATGGGTGGAGTTAATGGCTTAGTAAATGGATGTCTCAAAAGTTATTTTGCATTTCATCTAGTGTGCTTCAATCAAAATGACCTTTATCTCATCCTAATTACCTCTAATGTTTTTTCTTCTACAGATATAAAAATAATACTTCTGGGAAACACAAAGATTTGCTTTCAGGTCTTTTAAAGTATAAAAAAAAATTAAAAAAAAAATCACTTGCTTTCACTAAGAAAAGAAATAGTAATAAATCTATGTCACATAAACCTGTTTGCTAATCACAGAAGAAAATGTATAAAGTATAAAATGTATGTACTGTTAATGCTTTCCTAGAATTGTGAAAAATGTAACTTTGAAAATTAAAATTCTTACAGAGAGCACCTTCTCATATCTGGTTCCTAAAAATCAAACTGAGCACAATCTGTGAGGCTGGTTTTTGGCATTTATAAATTTAAAAAGCAAAAGCCTACCCAATTTAAGGAAAACTGCAAAAGCAATCAATCTGAAGTCTATTAAGTTTATTGCAAGTTCTTGCAATAAACTCAAAACAAATGTTATTGGGCTCAAGAAAACATACATTCACAATTATTTTTTTAAAATCTGTTCTATAATAGTATGCAGAAATGTGCTGAATGAAGACATCTATTCATGGAGCATTTAAGTTCTACACAGTTGTGCAGTTACAGATTTCAAAATATAATGTTAATGTAGAAAGTGCAAGAATATGAAGCTCACAAATAATTTTAATATAGAATGAAATTATTATGCAACCTAGTGGACCCTCTGTATGAATTTCAACTAATATTTCAAGAAAAACTCTTCCCAGTTTGCTACCAAAAAACCCTAGTTACTTATGCATCATCAAAATTCCTTCAAGAGAGCAGCAATTTAACTGAGTGGAGCAGAAATCACACATCTAACTCAGATGCAGATTGAAAAAGCAGAAATAAAATAGGAAGAAGTGAATGACTTTTAGTTATTCTTACTTCAGCCTGTGCCTTTCAGAATTGTAGAAGCCTGAATAAATGAATACCATATGAACCAGCTCATTTGTAATTTTACAATTATTGGTCATGACTTCATGCAAGGTAGCATTTCCATTTTCCTTTTACATTAAGAGCATTTTTGTAGACAACTAGTGAAATAATGGACATTTCACTAGACAATAGTGAAATAATGGATACTTTCATTCTGTTATTTTAAATTGACTTCACTTGGAACTTCAGTTGATTTACTTTCATTCTCTTTAAGGTATCCTTATTAATCCTTAATACATTTAAGGTATCTTTATCCTTGATTAATTCCACCTAAAAGCCCTATGCTATATTTGTAAGCTAGTTGTAGAACTCCATTGATTTTAAAATTACAAATCAAGTCAACTGAGTTACACGAGAAAAAGCTATTAATTTCCTTGATACCAGTCAAGTTGGTATCCTCTGTGTCTTCTTAACATAATGGTAATTGGGAAATAATGAGGAGGAAAGACCTCCCCATGTTCGGTTTCCCTTTACTAGAAATATTTTCAAATATGAAGATGTGCATCTCCAGTACCCATTCATTGGTAATCTCATTGTCCAGACCATCTCCTGCCTTTAAATAGGATTCTTCAGGAGGACACGCAGTAGAGGTGGAGGAGACATATTAAGAATTCTCTTGGCAATTTTCACAAAATAACTTATCATTATTACACAAATACAAAATAAAACACAAAAAACCCTATCACAAGACTACCATAGCAGGTGTTAATTAAATTTTTGCAAATAAAGTTTAGACCAGGTGCTAAATCTAGTGAAGGGTAGACAGTCCCAATCCAAAGCATCACACTAACTACACAACGTAGCTAAGTAGAAAGCAACTTAATAAAAGTTACCATTTGCAAATATTTACCAAAACTTCAACATCTGAGATATTGACAATTTGCTGGTCTACAATCAGTTTCACAGAATGTAGTAACCACAGATATTTAAAATGTAATGGTACAGTACAATTGGACAGATGACTATATAAAGACTCTAAAGACAGAATTAACACCACAAACGCATACGCTGCCTATTTCAAATCAATGGCCAGTTAATAGGGATCTTATATTCCCTCTCTTCCACTCTGTTGCACACATGCCTGTGGGATCCAGTTGATACATAGAAGAAATGCTACCACTTATCTGAAGGAGGTGGTTTTGTGCTTACTTTGGTACCACTTCCTGAAGCTAGAGGCAGAGAAGGCTGCTGCCAGGGCTGCAAACCTCACTTGGTATGGCAGAGGGTTTCCATAACTCCCTCACATTGCTGAGAGACCAGTAGTGACAATCTGGCTCTGCATCTCAGGAGGAACAATTCAGGGGGAATTAACTACAGTGGGGGGCACAGACAGGCACTTGCTTTTCTGGAAAAACTGCAGAGGCCAACCGCAGTTCTTCAGAGGGCAAGAAAAACAGCAAAAGCTTTAGTATTTCAAGGCAGACTGCAAGGTATTTTTGTCACAAGCTAACATATAACCAGTACTGACTTGATGCACTCACAGCCCTGTGGTCTGGCCCTCAGAGGAAAGATCTGACAGATTATTCTTTAAGATGCACAGTTAACTCCAGCCTACATTTTATGCAAACTGCTTTTCCTTACAGAATACTCATATTCAGCTTTATGGGAAACTACATTTCCACACCATTCTGTTCTGTAAACATCCATCAAATTTAGTAAAACTGTGTATACTTTGCAGGAATCTCTACAGAATGGCTCAACAGAAGCTATGGACAAGAATGCTATTATTGTGTTGCTTGATGCATTTGAGCTTCACAGAAAGTGCTCAGAATCCATCCTGTTCACCTGACTTGCAAGATTAGTTTCGCAGTCAGCTCTGTGGGGCTGTATTAACAGGCACGCCTGCAAGAATCTTCAATCTACCATTAAAAACAACAATCTAACTGTGAATTTTCTCTGCTAATGATCCTTTCTCATTGACATACATCAGGTACATGTTTGAAAGAGAAAGAACTACTTCTGGTTTTCCTTTTAACAATGATGAAGCCTGAGACACAACTTCATTGAACATAGGTTCTTGCTTGGATAATAAGTCATTGCCTACACTCCTTCCACACCAACAAATTCTTGTCATTTCAGTGCTAAATATTTCATAGGTAAGCATCATATCTTCACCTACAAATGATATTAAAAGGCAAAAATTGAATAATTATTTCCTTTTTTTAAACAATAAGCAAGTATGCAACAAGGAAGCCAAGAATCAGTTTTAAGATGCATGAGCTGGCTTGGACGTGTTATAAAAAACTTTTAGATGTTTAAATTCATTATATGTATATATATATTTATATATGCACACATGTACACACAATCTTATAAATAGTTCTTTAGAGAACACTACTTTGCTGCTTGTCTCATTGCACTACCATCTGTGAACCTAAATCTGAATCTTGAAAATCTCTCTTTTTCTGAAGGAAACTTCAACGTGTTTTTAGTAAGAGGATAAGGACATACATGTATGTACAATATAAGGATTCTTTCTCACCCTCAAGCCTCCTTCAGTTAATGCTTGTGTGGCAAAAACTGGCTACAACAGAAAAATGTTGAAATCGTGTTATTTTCTATGAATAGATGTCAAAGTCAGGAATTAAGACTGCCACTAAAGCCTGACCAAAACGTATCAGCAGTAAGCATCATTCGACGTTATGTTCAGACCAAATTCTACTACTCAATTTCTACATTTTGTATGTTTGTATATCTACAGTGTGTCAAATCCAACTACATAGCAGATTTAATTAAAAGGCAGATTCTCTACTTTCATGCCCTCCCCCTTTTAAATCTAAAAAACCTCAGTACTCCAATCCCAACTCCAAGTTGAATCAACACATGCTGTGGCATCAGCCTTTACCTTTTAACTGAAAAGTTGTTTTTCCATTTACTATCCTAAGTATCTATGCGATACACTAATAACCAACTTCATTCTAGAAAGTGGTAAACTACTACATTTATATACGTAGATATATGCACAATATGTATACGAATACATTCTTTACACTTTGTTCACTGAATTAGTCTGGAGCCAAAAATAAAAGTTTTATTGTAAATCAGAAAATAAAGATTTAAAAATGTAAAAGAACATTGCATTTGCTGAAAGTAAGAAGGAAAAGATACTAACTTCTGGGGATAAAATTGAGAGAGATTAAAGTATAAAAGACAGGTTAAGTTTTGCACACTGATAATATGAATGGCTGAGGTCAGTTAGGATGTAAAATATTTTATGATTCCATATCCTGGAAAACTGAAATTGGTAGTTTGCTGAATGAACACTAATAATACGACATGGCACGGTCAAAACCTTCAGATTTGATTTAGTTTCTGTAACTTCATTCTTCTGACTTACTGTCATGTGTCATCTAAATGTGGATTCTACCCTTGCCTGCCAGGCCTCTCTCCTTGAACTTCAAGAAATCTCTTTGTTTCTTTCACACCTGACTCTAATAACTCTCCTCATGCCCAAATCCTTTCTGTCTCACTTTAAGCAATCCCTCAACAAAGCGTGCAATTGAAAGCTTTATTTCCCAGCCTGGCTGTTGATAGTTAAGATAAAGGAGTCTGTTCATTTTCCAGCTAACCAGAATTTCCAAAATAAGATTAAAAAATATCTACTCCTTGGATTTTCTTACCCCTACTGAGGCACCACACTTTTTAAAACATATGCAGGCTAACAGATGCCACCATCCTCCCTTTTTATTACCACCCACACTCATTGAAAGTTTGCTGCAGCCAGCAGTTCTGCAAAGCACTCCCATATATCCTCAAGTATATACCTGTGACTGTGTAATTTTTGGTAACACCTAGAGATTTCCTTCAAGATTGGATCCCCACTGAACTGGGCACTGTCCAAACACACTGGAAGTCATGATTTTTTTTCACAGTTATTGTTAAGTCACTTCATAAAATGCACCTTTATTGATAAATATTCAGTTGGATTCCTCAAAAGTAAGAAAAAAGTGAAAATCACATAAATGCAAAAGCAAGACACTACTTAATCTTGCACTTTTTAATTATAGTAAGCATGTAATCAGATGAAAATTAAGTACATCTTGATAATCTTCACAAGCTTGCTTCCAAATAATTTAGAGTATTACAGAATAAGACATTCTAGGAGCTGAACAAACCTTAGAAACCAGCATTGTAAAGCATTTCAAATACAAATATTTATAAAGTTGGAAATAAAATTTCAATGTTTCTAAGCTGGAAATAAAAGGAGGGATCCGTCAAAGCTGCAAAAGCTCATTGATCCCCAAATATAAGTTTGGAAGAGAGGCAGATTAAAATTTCAAGATATCACTGATACCACAATAATGTGCATACACTTTTACCGTACTGCTATACTTTTTTTGTTGTGACTCTGCCCTATATTATAACACCTTTCACAAACGATAGAGCATCATTGGCAATAAGAAAACACAGAATCTGATTTTTTTTATTCCAGCATTAAACTAGAAATATCTGCTAAGTGTCTTTTAAAATCCTGGGTAGAAATACTATTTCTAAAAAATTTCCTGTTTTAATATTACAATTGACGTTTTTTAAAGGTTCTTCCTTGTAAAAACTGCAGAACAAAGCATTACTAACAAAGTGCAAATTTTGAAATAAAATTCCATTTTTCTAGCAGGTCTCAACATAGGGACTGGTAATGACCATCAGTACTTAGATAAAACAAGGAAAGCTTTTCTAAATGTGATTTCTCTGACTGAAGATGGAAGTTTTGAATCTCTCTATTTTTCACACATTCCCTTTTTGTTGAGTCCCTCTACAACAAGACAATGCTGATTTAGGAAACTTGAATGATTTTTAAAACAACCCCAAAAAAAACCAAAGATCAAAACCCAACATATTCTATTACATTTGTAAAAACTATTTTAAACTACTATTTATTATATACCCCTACACATATTTTAAAGCCTTTATAGTTCTGTAGAAGTGGGAACTCTGTCTGTGATAGCTACCGTGACAGAAAGAAACAGAAAGAACCTGCTGTACTGTTTGACTCTGTGAACGTTGGCCAATAATATAAGGCAGAAATTGCCTTCTTCCTGGAAAAGATAAAAGTTCAAGATCCAAAATAAAAATTTTATTTCCCTGGAGAAGTGACTTTTGAAGGGTTGCTGTCAAGGCTTTTGTTTTTTTTTTTTTTCTGCCAAATGCTGGATGCCAACTCCTTCCCTAAAATAGTCCTGAGCAACATCATCCAGATTGTTTGATAGAATCAAAGCCTTGCTTCAGCTTCTTGCTGATTCCTAAAGCCTCCTTCACAGAATAAACTTTCTTTCTGCTTTTCAGTTAGTCTGAAGTAGCTAAGTTATTCAAGTCAATCAAACTGAAATGAAAAATACTTTTAAAAAAGAGCATTTTTGCCTAAAATAAGTTATACAGTAAGTAAAATATATAGATTAGTTATTCTCAAAGCTATTATGAACAAATCATCTTATATTAATATCTATAGCTGGCATATGTGTAATTATAAAAAATAATTGAACTCATTTGAAAATGACAACTGCTATGAAGATCCAAATTAATGCTCCATTACCCCTTTAGAATACAATACCGTAAATTCCTCTATTTTTTCTTAGCACTTTGTTTTTAACCATCAAAACTGATTCTAAGAAAAAATTTAATTCTCCTTAGTTGAATACTGGGTTGGGGCGTGTTGTTCCTGTCTTTCTTTCTTTTTTTATTTTAAACTTAGATTTTCCCCCTAGTATCTTAATGTTTTGGTTCCTTTCCTTTTCCTCTTCCTATAAACTTTCATTTTGATTTTTCAATTCATTTCCACAGAGTTATGAATATTTTTAAAGAAGATTCCATTGTCTCCACATTCAGCTAGTCTGTGGGAAAGAAAAGTGTGACCAGACCAGATTACTGAAAAAAATGCAGTCCATTCTTAAAAATAAAACATGGTTTGAGTAAAAAATACTGGCATTAATATTAAAACACCCTTAACTAAATAGAAATAGGAATGGAAATGTTTTAGTTCCTGTCAGGAACAGGAAGACACTTTTGCTGGTGAATGAAGACAATGTTTAAAAGACAGCTTATCCCTAAAACAGTACACAATGTAGACATTGCAAGAACTATGAACCAATATACCTGTATGCCCGCTGAGCATCTACAGGGGCACCTAGGAAGTATTTAACATAAAAAATATATTTTTCTCTCCTTCGGCCTGTGGGAGAAAGAACTTAACATTGTAATGTTACTTTGTTTATGGAGCCAAAGCTGGGCGGGGGGGGCAGGTTATGCCTTGACCATTTAAATGAATCTGTGTACTTCAAAATGGCTGAGTCATAAATGATTTTATTATATAGTATTTTCTGGCTCACCCATTTCTTCACAAAACCAAGTTATATTTCCTTAAAATTTTAAGAGCATCCACCAGAACAGTGGTGGACTGCTGGTATCGTGTGTTCTTCTGCAAGGCCACTGAGGGCGAAAACCAGGGCCCAGCGTAGTCACGATATCTCCAGATGGGTAACCCATCTTTCTGCTCACTGTGCTGGGGTTTGCCTGTGCCACAGCAAAAGGGTGTGCTGTGTACAGGAGGTTTAAACAGTTTCAGAGATAATGTGTTGTTTAAAGTATCAGTAGTCAGTAGTAAAGGAGAGAAAAAAAAAAAAAAAAAAAAGGAAGGGTGGTGTACAGCGCTTGTCAGGGCAAGAGGTGGCAACCATAATTTCAGCTACCACCACTACCGAGTTTCCCTCTCCTCAGGGCAACCCTGTACACTTGCCATATACACAGATAATGTATATCCATATACTTTTCCCAAAGACAGCTTAATGAAATCATCATTACCTAGCTCACAGTTCTTCCACGTACATTTTTGACAAGCAAGATGAAGTCCAGCTCTGGAATTTTGAACAAGGTCAAAAATAGCTAAGCAAATCTGGAACTTAAAGAAACTATTTCAGAGATAATGGTCTGAAATTCTATCCACACTGAAAAAACCCAAACCCAAACTCAAAAACCCATGCTGCCCCAAAAAACCTAAAAGAAACATTTGGAAGGTATAATATAATTCAATAAATGCAACTATGTACCTTATGAAACTCTGTCGGTGTAAAGAGTTTGCCAAGTTGATTTGCAGAGCTCAGGAGGCAAACTACAATTTTCAAGGGGAAAAAAGAATCCAGGCAAGTAAATTAATTATAACATCTTAAAAAATTTCTCTTATACGTTTCCTGACACATTGTTTGGAGGCAATCACAATAAAGTGTCTCTTAAACCCTGGAGCTACGCATACTGCTTAAACAGCTAGCAGATGCTCCTTCCACTTCCCACTCAAACAGTGTCCAGAGTTCTAACTCTGATCTACAAAATTCACACATTTTGATAAAATGAAAATGCAAATTCTTACTTTACTGTATCTTCCACACAGTTAACATGAAGGACTAAGCTTCCACAACCCAAAAGAAAATTAAGCTACAAGTATCACTGAATAAGAGCTTTGTGTTATAAGAGATACGGTCAAAAGGTTTTTATGTCTACTTTTTTTTAAGGATAGTAAGACAATAATTAGAGAGCTTCACATGGAGAAACTTCCTATTTATTGACATCTATGATACGAAGCTAGATTTTTTTCCCAGAGTTCATTTCTCGTTAGCAGTATAGCAATACTGATACAGAGGACATGTACATTTAATCGGTTTTTTGCTCCATCCCAGCCTTTTAAACAGAACTATTCAATAAATTGGATCAGTTTTGCCTTTGCAAAACCTATCACCTATTTTTAAGTTAATAACTTAATTCTGGTCACAATTAGGACAGAAAGAACACCTGTTTGCTGAAGACTTTTCCTGTGGAAAGAATCAATATGCAGCTAACATTAAGTTTCTCAGGGTCAATGACGCGCTATTCATTAAGGTTTCCTCAGTGTCAAAGTGAATTTAATCACAAGCTTGTAATCACAATTTAAATAATTGCTTGACCAAACTAGTGGGATGCATTTGAAAAATAGTTACAGAAATCTTAATAGAAATTTTAAAATTATTTTCACATAATGACATGAAGAAATGGTTTCAGATACCATCACATGCCAAAACCAGCAAAAGTGACAGTGGAAACTGGAGGGAAGTTGACTGTTACAAAAATAAACTGTCTGATAGAAGAGAGAATAGGCAATCATTTTCTTATCTGAATAATTATTAACTTGAAAAAAACCTAAAAATATGAATTGTGATAATTATGTCAAACGCAAAGGCATCACTTTTCCTCGTTTGTTCTAAGAAGTGTATTTATATTGAAGTTTCAGAACATTTTCAAAGCATGAACCAACACTTACCAGACTTGTTTAGTTGCTCTGAATCAAATTTGGGTACCTGTGCCTATTACTCTTCAAAAGACCAGAACCAAGCAGTAACAGAGATCTGAGTGCTTTATAAACTGCTTTTATTTAATATACCAGACAAACTAACAGATGATATGAAAAAGAAGTACTGTGAAGTTATTTCCTTCTTGTCTAGTATTCCTAATTTAACTTGGATCTAAGAAAGGAGGTCAATGTATTTTATCCACTTCATTGGATTTTGGATGTGCCTCTGAATATTTTGTCCTTAAGTTGATTTTGTGCATAATTGCCTGTATGAAAATGAGAAATAGCAGAAACCCTAAATATCTGTGTAGCCTGTCAACCAATGCCCCCTGCATTAAACATTGCATCCCTAAAGAGTACACCAAAATACAAACGGTAACATAGCTGCTTATTTTATAACTTAAATGAATACAGATGCAAAACATGATGGTTTTTAAATCACATTCACAGTCATTCAACTGTTATAAAACTTTCATTTTCCTGGAGAGGAGTTAATTTCTCCAAACTAAGTCTAAATAATGAAATATATGACATTTTGACACATTAATACAAAGCAGAAATAGTTCTACAGCTGACGATCAACAAATAAAGCCATGCCACAGTATAAAATAAAAGGCTATGAAGCACAAATTGCTGTCAAATCTATGCAGGGCACAGTACATTGGCCAAGAACAATGAAATAAATGATTTTGCAAAATGCATCTTCTTCTATAATCTCTGTAGAGATCACCTTTATTACATCACATATTTGATTTGAAGATTTTGTAATTGTTTTCATAGATCAAGTATAAACTAGCTTGTATAAACTAGCTTTTGGTTGGTTGGTCTTGTTTGTGTAAGACCGATTGCACATAACAAGATCCAGTATTAGAAACTGATTGATTGATATTAGTATCAGAAACAGATTGCTGATGGATAGAAAACTATTCCAAATAATGAATTTCATATACATTTTTCCAGCATATAGTCACATAGTACAGTTAACACTTCTGTTTAACATTGACTGCTGGCAACAACATAGGTTCTGGCTTCATAGTTCTGTTATCAAGGACTTCAGTTCACAATCATATTCTTCTTGAAAGCTTATCACTCAACTATGTAAGAAGTCTCACTTACCCCAATGGGTATATTCCATCAATACAACAGAATTGGGGTAAGTATGCAACACCAAATATTAGCATATTAAGTTTCATACTGCATATGAATATTTGAATTGTGATTCAAAATTGCATATTAAGTTTCAAGTTTCAGTATTTTCTTATTGGTAACATTACACATATTCCAGGAACTGTGAACTGAAAATACAAACTTCCTGCAAAGCTACACCTTCAAGCCCTGTGTGTTTTGGAACTAAAACACCACTTTAAGATGCAAAGGAAATCCAAATTAATAAATACCATAAAAATTAAATCAAAATTTAAAGATCAAGCAGAACGCTCTTGAGGAGATAAAGTTCACAGTACATGTGTCATTTTTGATTTTGCTACAAGACATTTGACTCGTGTGAAATCACTTTTCATTCTAGGATATTTAAATATTATAGTAAAATGGCAGGTACAGTGAAGAGTAATAAAAGTTTAATATGTGATAGTTCTCTCCTGCCACAAATAGAAGGCAATAGCACTGGCAATAGCACTCTTACTAATCAGTAATTCCACTGAAAAGTAGTAAAAAATTATGCCTCTGACGGTCTTCAACCACAACACCTGGAAAAACAAATGATAAAGCAAAATAAAAAACTAATATTCCGTTTCAGCTAATAACTAAGTATATTTTTTCAGTTTTTCAGGGACAACATTTATAAGTTTGAGTTTGTTTTTTTCCATAAGAGGAAAAAACATAAACAAAAATAAACAAGCAAAACCAAGAGAAAATAGAGGGGAAGAAGGCAAACGGGTACCCTAGGGACATACATTTAGAAAAGCTGAAGTTAGATTGAAAAAGCTTACAAATGAAAACACTAGGTTCTTCACTTTACAACTTCTTAGTTGTAAAATTCAATCCAACAGTCAGATGAATGACTCATTCTCCTTCTCCAGCCTGCTCGTTTAACTCTGCTGCTTGCAGATTCGTTTATCAGCAGAACATTACAGTAATTTTGCCATAAAATCTCAGGTGTGTCTTTTGTGTGCTAATACAGTCTTAAACAAGATGTAAAAATCTGAAGTATTTTATTAATACTTTTACAATTCACCAAATGCCAAACTAAGCCACAGGAAGTTTTCCTTTAAATTTGATGAGGGTTGACATGTATTTAAGAAATGACTCAATCTACAGACTGCCTTTCAGAATAAATAAATAATGAATGAAACCCCATTTAGTTCCAGCTTAAAAAAAAAAACAATCTGAAGAACGCAAAAGAGGTAGCTGCAAAACTGAGTTGCCATATCTTGTAGCTAACCTGACAGTGATAAAAAACAGGATAGATAAATCTTCTCTCTGCAAAAAATACAGACAGATCAAGCAAAGAGGGCAGAAAGAGTAAGTGGTAAAAACAGTCATACTTTAAGTATTTTATACAGAGAGAAAATTTGAAACCCTTTGCAATGCAACATAATTCTCCAGAGAGGAAATACATTAATTAGAAGAGATGAGATGATCTGACTAAAGCAATACTCTAGACATAAAGGACATATGAAACAGGGCCCAGACCTCAACCTTCTAATGTTGTAACCCATGTAAGAGCCAAACTGGTTCTCGGAATGCATCAGGCTAAACCAAAAAACTCAATTCGTCTTTAGTAACAAGTACTTGAAAAAAATTTGTAAAAATCTTGCAATAATTTATCAAAATGATGTGAGAAATTAAAAATCTTCAGAAAAGAGAACTATTTCAGAAATAATACCAGAGTCCACATGAGCCAAACAACTATTAGAGGACATTTCAATACAATTATCAAAAATGTGGATTTGCTTTCAACAAAGCTCCCAGTCAAGAAATGTAAACCAAGGAAGAGCCTTTGACTTTCAGCAGAATACATGAAATTTCAAACTAAAAGTATTTCAGAAATTAAAAATTAGAAAACCTAAGGCAAATCAGTTTCTGACTTCATCAGGATTTTATCAAATTGTATCAAACCATCAAAAACACCTCTGTTTCAATGTTTCCAACAAACTACTTTAGTGAGAATTTTTTTTTTCTGAAATTTCCCAGTTTTAAGCAGAACATTCTTAACATACAAAACTATTTGTTCTGGATCCAAACAGATATGTCATTTGTTCTAAAACATCTTCTACTCCTCTGTTTCCTCTTCCTGTCCTATGATTTGAAAGACACACTGAAAATTTAAAAGAAAAGAAGAAGAAAAAATGAAAGAAGCATGGGTAAGATACTTCTCACTATTTCTTTGTTTTTTCAAGGTATAAGCATAACTTAAAATTCAAGACAAAAGACTAGATGTTTGCCATAACCTAACAGTAATTGCAGTTTCCCCTCTGCTCTGATAGTTGAAACAGGAAACACAGAATCGTCAACCACAAATTTCAGAATAGGTACAAATACAAATGTTGGCATACATTTTTCAGGAGACTCTTCAGCAGAAACAGTTCCTTAGGTTTACCTTATGCATAACCTTTCTTAAGATTTAGAACTGGATTAAATGACTAACTGCAGCTATTCAGCAGCACCACAACCTAACTTAGAGGCTCCTCTCACAACTTCATGAAGTGAATTACACACTGTTTAAGCAAAATTCCGAGCAGGCATCTCCCTTGATGGTGCTTACCGACCTGAACAACCTGGTGCTTGTTTTAGTGCTGACCCTCAGGCCTGCCATCTCACACCTCTCTGCTGCCAATGAATCTACTCTACAATAATCATATAAAATAACCAACCAACCAACCACATACAGTGGGAAGAAAAAAATAAATCTAGCTGTAGCATAATTTCCAGCAATGAAAATTAAGTAAAAATCCAACTTCCACCCCACATAGCATTTAAATTTACATTTGTGTAAAACATACATACAAAGTAGGCTTTACAAAAATTCTTCCTAAAATACATTCCATGTGACTTTTTTTCCACTCAATAAAAGTGCTTAATATAAAGCACTTTGCTGCTAAATTTTGAGGCTATTGGCAATTAGAGAAAACATTAAAAAAAAAAACAAACCTGTTTAAAAAACTTTTATAATAGTGCTTTCCCTGAATTCTATTAAATCAAATTCAAAATATTTCAGTGAAACATTGAAGTTTTTAATACATTTCTAACTAAAGATATTTCAACATTATCTTTATAATCTTGTTTATTTTTTCTACTTAAACAATACTGAGCAGTATAATACTATGTTATGCACTGCATTAACTATCAAAATATTTTATCAATCCAAACGTGCTGAAGAGAACAGGAGAGGAAACAGTAGGAAACTTTTGCTGTTTGGTCACATCCACAAAGTTTTAAGCAGTTCTGATTTCCTACAGTTCTCAATAAACCTCGGGTTACTAGCAATGTATTTTATTTTTGTACTTACATATTTATTTTTTTCCCTATAATTAGTCACAGATTTTTTGTGTCTTGCACAGGGCAATAACCTAGGTCATGTATGATAGAAGACTCTGTTAAGAATCCATAGAATCATTGTCAACAACTTATCTGAACATTGACTTTCCTGTTGTGTGTTGCTCAGACTGGTAAGTTTCAGAGCTCCTTTAAAATCCTCATGAATGGTCTTGTTCGATAAACATCTGGGCAACCAACTTTGAGCATAATCTTTGTTAAATTTCTTGTTTGGTCACTCTGACATCAGCTAGCTGGGAAGAACATGACCCTGATTAAGCCACTGGAAGAAAAATTGCCAGCATTTTTGTGATTCAGTTCCTGTAAGTAGCAGTATGCCGGAGTTGATGAAAGGGACAACTCAGAAGAAGGGGTGGAAAGGAATGTTTAATGAGGCAGCCTGAAAACCAAATCACTTTCTCTGTCTCTCACATATGTATAAAGCTAGGAATAATCTCATAGCTATATTTTCAAGGAAACAGCCAGCCAGATGATATTTTTCTGATGAGTCAGAGCTAAGATTTAGAAAAAAAACACACCAACTCAAAACACCTAAATAGCTACAGTGTGAATTGTAAGGGTACTTTTTTTTTAAATAAAAATATATTACAGGTAAAAATATCATTTCATTGTAATTTACGCTTTTTCACAAACAAACACTTCACATATAGCAAAATAGTGATTGCAACCAACAGTGATAATCACCACATGGGAGACAGCAAAAAGAAAAACATTCAACACTTGGAATTCCTATTACATATGAAGCACAGCTAAAAAAATAACGAACAAAAAAACCCAAAAACAAAACCCAAAAAGAAGCAGCCCTGCAGCAACCTGCTGCAGAATCTTAACTGAAATTCCAGATCCTGTTGGAACAAGAAAATGAATAAACAACTAGTGATCAGAATTTAGGTTTAAACATGTTACCAAATCTCAAGTCACTGTTGCACAATACCTAAAATATTTGAGATTCACAAAGGTCTGAAAAATCTATAATCACTTCCTGATACCATTAACTTTATGGAAGGAATGTTAGTAGAGTGGACAAAA
>KZ505865.1:320710-374423 GCA_002844005.1 Limosa lapponica baueri
AAAAAAAAGAAATGTCTTCCTAGACATAGCAAGTCAAAAAAGCACTTAAGTACACGTACTAAAGGGCAACTCTTAAAAAAACGCACACGCTTTGCAGGACATAACAGAAGGAAAAGAAAGTAGCTTCTAAATGAAAAGAAATACTATTGAGAATACAAAGGATTTAGGAAAATATGGAAGAAAAAATAGCCTAAGAATATAGTCTCAGTCAGTGGTCAGTGTACAGAATGAGGAATGTGTTACATAGTTATTGAAAAATCTTTCTCCCCTTCTATAAAACAGGGAAAAAAGAAAGGAAAAATCACAGATGGAACAGGTCTTTCTTCTGGTTTTGCTCCCCAGCTCAGAATTGGAGATGTTTATATGTACATCATCAGAGAAGACTAACACCATTCTAGAATGTGATCCCAGCAGAATGTATGTTGATGTAAACCACCACAAACAGAGTATAAAATGGCATTTTTTTAACTCAAAAGAAAGAAAATATATACTAAAACACAAGATAAAGAGAACTGAGAGGACAACTCAGAAGACACAAAATACTGACAAGGTTTTAACAAGAATAATGAGAAAATAACAGTGAAAGACAAGAATAAACACAGAACAATAGGGAAAGTAACGCCTAATATAAATATGAAAGTGACTGGAGAAAGGACACTGGAACAACAACTTTGAACAGCTCTTCCCAGACATCAATCTCTGATAAAAACAATATAGTGTGACAAATGCAATATCAAAAAAAAAGTGCAGGAAAAGGATTCTTTTCTCCAAATGAAAAAAAAAAAAGAAAGGAAAAGAAAAAAAAAGGGTTATGTTTTTTACACAGAAGAAAGCAATGATGGATAAAAAGAATCCATCATTGTAAAACAATGATGTAAACAGTAAATATAATTTAGAGATGGGTAGGAAGTATGACTTGATAAACAACATTGAGAGGGGGAGGGGTAGAAAGTCTGAAAGCAACTGACAAAACTAGAATGTAAAGCAGGATACATGGAGGAACTAAAGAGACTTCCAAATAGCTTACATGACAGAAAGGATGAAAACAGAAGTGATGGCCTCTCTCAGGCAGAATTGCTAATAAATGAGCAGACTGAAATAAATCTAATGGACAGAAAAAGAATGTAAGCATAGATTCAAAGGATAAAGCATTATCAACTGAATTAGATCATTTACCATCACAAATAAATAGCAGGCATCTCTAATTTCAGAATTGCAAAACTACCACAATTCTGTGCCTAAGAATATGGCTATTTTAAATACCATTTGAAAGAACAAAACACAATAGGAATTACTTAGATAAACTAAAAAGCTTGGTTTTCTTTTTCTTGTCACACATGATATCCCACAGTGATGAAATTAAAGGCGTAATATATGCTTCTACAGGTGATATGGAAAACAGCATTAGCAAGAAACTCAATGCTGAAAACGAACTGCAATATATTTGCCATAATAATTTCATACACAATTGCATTTTTCTCCAAGGGAATGCACAAATATCTTGTTGTTTTCAAAATACAGTGTTGCCTCCAGGAATAGAACCATATTTCTGTTCTTGATATCATGGAGAACAAGGTCCCTGTGTTAGTGATTAATGTACTGTGAGACTAATGTGGTTCCCGCATTCCTTTCTAAAGCAACAGCTGGAAACGCTATGGTCAAAAAAGTCATTATAACCTAATGTTAAAAATTCCCTACAATTTTAGTTTGGAGAAAGAGAAAAAAACGCTGCACCATTGTTTATATAATTGTAGTTTGTTCTGCCTATTTTCTTATCTAGTGCCAGCTCCTTTTGACAGTATACACACAAAAGAATCCCAGTGTGCCTAATATAATCAAAATATTAAAACCCTTGAAAAATCAAATGCTCCTGAATAACACACAACTAAGGAAGTAAGTGTGGCTTGCTCAAATAACAAAAAGGACTGGAAAATAAGGTTCATTTAAACTAATATTACACTGACCTTTACATATATTTGCCTAATGCTTGCACTGACTCAGTCACCTTTAAGAACACCAAGTTCTGTGTTTACTGCTCATTTATATAAAACTTTGAGAAGTAGCAATGATACAAATGCAACGTTGTCTTGCAATTGCCAAAGTCTCAAATTTCACAGTTTATTTGTCTTGTTATGTGACCTTGTGTTTTATAAAGTCCTCTCCAGCAATTCAACAATACAAAAAGCATGAAATCTTCGTGACTACCAACCGATACAATGATTTTGGACTGTTAGAACTGAGAATCTTCAGTGCTGTATGTGTGTTCTGTAAGCTGCAGAATTCTGAAATACTGTCTGAGATGACAGTGCTCTGACAGAAATGACCACTCCTCTCTTCAAAACAGAAGTTCACAGGTATGGTGTAATGGAGAATCCATTTATTAAACATTACCTGCATCTTTGATACTAACAAAGTTAACACAGAAAGCTGCCTGTATAAACACACTCTATTTTGCAGTGAAACAGACAAAGGAAGACAGACATCCTGCCAGCAGTTAGTGGTAGTTATTTTGAAAGCACGTTTGTTTTGCAGTGTTGGAAGTGCTTCGGTTCTTCAAAAGGAAAACTGGAACTCATCAGGATCTTCTTGGCAGGCAAGACACTAAACTGCTGAATGAACAAAGCAACGCTCTGTAAAGCTGAGCTACAACGAAGTGAACCAATACCTCATTACAAAAACCAGAGTACTTGCAAGAGAGCTGCTACTTCAAATTCTGATGCACAACCATGAAGATTTGCATACCCAAAATGTGCAGTAATTTACGTTGCACTGAGTATACAGTAAACAAGCTGCTTTTAAAGCAGTAATCCTGAAAACTGGGTTAATATTAAACAAAAAACCTTAATTATTTAATCTTCATTATATAATAAATTATACCATTGTAACATCTCTCAGCAATGCTTAAACATTGTCAAAACAAAATTAAATATAGACTTACCAGCAAAAATAACTGAAATATACCTGAAACTATTACTATACTTAAATACTCACATACTTGCCTTATTAAGACACAAATCACTTTAAAAATATCAAAAGAAGTCATTGTAATTAACTTACTGATTTTAAAACTTCTGTTTCTTCTCTGAATCATTACATATTCTTCTTACTTCCTAAATTTAACTGCTTCGATCCTGTCACTGTTCAGGCTCATTTATTAGAGAACAGTTTTTCAGTGCTACTGAACTGAATAACAGTTTTCTACCATCAAACATAAGAGCTCTTTCTCTCCTTTCCCCTCTATGACTCACTCTCACCTATTGATTGTGTATACCCACTGCTTACCTTGGCCTAAGTCAGATGTCGTTTCAAGCAGACAGTAAGCCAACTGAACTGCACTAAGCCATTTCAAAATATTAATGTTTCTGGGGTCATTACTTTGCTGCTTCAGTGAGCAGATGCAGCTTCTGCTCAGGAGAGCGTGAGCTGGACCAGGAGGGTATGGGACTGCTGTCCTGCTAGGGTGGCAGAGGGCTGACCATTTAATTCAAGCTGTGCAAATGTGCAACTAAACATTTGGTCTGTAATGGTATAAAGCACAAGACCATTTAAAATGCTTCGACTTAATTCTAATTGAAAACAGAGAGGAATAGTTTCCCTCCATTTTCAAAGGAAAAACAAACTCCTTAACTTAAAGAAATCTAAAGAAATAACGTTATCATATCTTTAACAATGACTCTAAAACAACTCAGCAGTTGCTAATGTCATTGTGAGGCCACTCTTGACAAATCTTGGAATAATCATGGTAACTAGGACAGGTGCTTGAGAATTCAAGGAAGGCAAATGCTACTCCTATCTTCAAGAGGGGCAAGAAGGAAGATCACAGGAACTACAGACCAGTCAGCCTTACCTTGATCCTGGAGAATGTGATGGAGCAGTTAATCCTGGGAACCATTTGCAGGCACATAAAGGACAAGAAGGTGATCAGGAGTAGTCAGCATGGATTCACTAAGGGGAAGTCATGCTTGATCAACTTTATAATCTTCTAAATAAAATGACTGGAGACAAGGGGAGAGCAGCGGATATGGTTTACCTGGACTTCAGTAAGACTTTTAAGACAGCCAACCCTCAGACAGATCTCCATAGAGAAGCTGATGAACTACGGGCTGCTGAGTGAGAAGACTCAGGAGAAGGGAGGCTGAAAACTGGCTGAATATCTGGGCTCAGAGGGCGGCAATTAGTGAGGCAAAGTCTAGTTGGAGGTCACTAACTAGTGGTCACTACTGGGTGCAATCCTGTTCAACATCTTCATTAATGATCTTGATGATGGGGCAGAGTGTACTCACAGCAAGTCTGCCAAACATACAATATTGAGAGGAGCGGCTAATACAACAGAGCATTGTTGTGCCATCCAGAGACACCTCAACATGCTGGAGAAATGGGCTGATGGGAACCTCTGAAGTTTCAATAAGGAGAAGTGCAAATTCCTCCCCCTAAGCAGGAACAACTCTATGCACCAATACATGCTGCTGGAAAGCTTCTCATTCTACTTTGCTACTAGTGCACATTGCTATTAGTGTGACATTTCTTTACATTTTGGAGAAGGCTTATGTTGAAGAAATTACAGTAAGAATCTAGCATTTTTAATAGACAGTTTTACAATCAAAAATACTGTATTTAAATGAATATGCTTCATAAAAATCCCTTTAAAAATGTGTATAATTAGCAGCTCTCCTGTCTGGGATCTGAATGTTTGAGCTGCCTCTTTTCTTACCTTGGTTCTTAGTCGGGTTGCTTAAGAGTGTAGGACCAAACAACCTCCATATTCATGGCAAACAATTTAAAGAAGTCTTTCTCCATCTTTCTTCTAAGTCTTTTATGTATTAAAAGGCCATAATAAGGTCTCCTCAGAGCTTTCTCTTCTTCAGACTGAACAACCCCAACCCCCTCAGCCTTCCTTCACAGGAGAGGTGTTCCAGCTTTCTCATCATTTTTGTGGCCCTCCTCTGTACCTGCTCTAACAGGTCCATGTCTTTCTTGTGCTGGGGACCACAGAACTGGATGCAGGACTCCAGGTAGGGTCACACGAGAGTGAGGTAGAGGGAGACAATCACATCCTCTGACCTGATGGCCATGCTGCTTTTTACTCTGCCCAGGGTATGATTTTCTTTATGGGCTGAAGTGCACACTGCCAGCTCATGTCCAATTTTTCATCAGGGCTGCTCTCAATTAATTCATTCCCCAGTCTGTATTAATATTGCAGATTGCCTGGCTGGCACTCTCAACTGCCATGACTGTTTAAAGACTATCGAGAGCAGCCCCACAGTGATGTCTCCCTTGCTCCAGACTTTCCCCCAATCTCTGGAACCTGCGATTTCTCATGGCTTGTCTTGCTTATAAAGACCTAGACAAAGAAGGCATTCAGTACCTCAGCCTTTTCCATGTACTGCAGCACGAGGTCTCCTGAGTCATTCAGCAACTGGCCCACATTTTCTCTAGTGTTCTCTTTGCCAGTTGTGGGTTTAGGGAAGCCCTTCTTGTTGCCTTTGGCATCCCTCACTAGATTCAGTTCCAGGTGGGCTTGCAAGGTTCTCTGCTAAGATGAATCCTCCTGGAGCCCAGCACACCACAAGGGCACAGTGCTGACTGTGGATGTTGTCTGGATGCTAAGGCTACACAATACTTTAGAAATCCATTTGTGAATTGCATATAGTGATTCATGCTGTTTTGTTGTGGACAAAAGGCCAACACAGCCTCCTGGCTGCTGTCATGCCACTTGACCAGTCACATTTATTAACAGAAAATACTAATAAGCAATTACAGGCAGTTGCTCACCCCTTACTCCCTTGGAATATAACTTTATCAAGCTCTTTACCACCAAGTTTCAGCACAGAAATTGTTGATTTCTGCCTCAGGATAAATGTTGTTTTCTGGGGAAGAAGGGAGGGAGGCGAGACAAGGTCATGCCAACTAAACAAAACACTGTGTGATCACATCAAAATTCTTGAAAACTGTTCTGGCAAAGTTGCCAGCAGAAAGCTGATACTTGAAATGTGGCAGAGACTGAGTGAAAGAGATTTTGCTTTTTGCTATCTTTTTGGAAAAATTGTGCAAAACAGCCCTATTAAAAGACAAAACATTTTATATAACATTTAAATGACTGCAGTTGCGAAGTCTAACATTCCAAAAGTGCAAAAATACCAGTATGTAGTTCCTAATGCACCCTTAGTTTGTGTCACATGTATTTGTACACAACTGTGGTTTTACATCTCTTCTAAAGGGTTGACACCTTCATGAAGGCACAAAATGTAATGAAAAACTATTCACTACCCCTTTTTTCTCCAAAGGTCTTACTGTGTAACACTTTGATTATGCTTTTAAGTAACAATGATTAGTTTTTCGTGTTTTTTTGCAGTGATCATAGCTACAGTCAATGTCTCACAAACATTAATACCTTTCTCCCTCTCAGAACAGACCTGCAAGTTTTTTCTACTTTGACAAATGAAGGAATAAGAATAGATTAAGATCCTAAGTATGCACTAGCTCTGCAATTTTAGTTTGAGAGATTTAGGCTTAATTTATGAGTGATTAAATATATAAATCACTACACTCTTAAATTCAGCATCCTCAACTAACACATCAGTGTTTGGGTGATTTTGCATATCAGCTATTTTAGGTTTTGGTAACTAAAATGTGCATTAGTTACGTGTAATGTTAAAGGAGAGGCTGGCCTTTTCACATCAAGAAAATCCCATTTTTGCCAAAAAAACCCCAAACAAATGGCTGGATATCTGTAATGGCAGAATGTATTATGACAGAATGCTAGTCTTTGGCCTTAACTGACACCAGTGAGATTCCTCAAAGATATGAGGAGCCTTGAAAGCTTAAGTCCATAGGCTTTTAAACGCAGAAATATCTGTATTTCCTCATGTCACATTACTCAGTATTCCTCTACTTCATAAAGGTCAGATAATTACAAGCTACTCCCAGGCTTCCATGCTTGTTCGGAATCTTGTACTGCTTTCTGCGCCTTATCACATCAACTGCAACAAATGTAGCCATACTTGTAAGTAGTTTTTCAACCAAAAAGGGCTAAGCTTCACACAACCTTCACAGTTTCTGTTCTGTTCAGAATATCTGACTACTATCCCAGATCCTAGCAGATGAGGCCTTTATTCTGATGAATTTACTTTTATGGTAGTACAGCGCAGCATTTGATTTACTCCTTGCGGAAGCTCTCGTGGTTTACATCACAGGGTCACATAATCCTGTCCTGTCTCTGACATCTGCAGCCTGGTCAATAATTTAGCAATCTATGAATATTGGAAGTCTAGGTGTCACAGCAATAGTACTACAAAGACTTTACATCATGCCATAGCTATCAACATATATTTTTTCCTTGACTTTGCCAACAATTTCTGTAGAGTGAATTCTTGATTCTTTTTAGTAGCACACATTACTAAAAAAATAAGAATAAAGTGAATGGTTCTTCAGCATTTTCAGTGAAAAAGAGCAGCTGTAAAAAAGCATTTACCTTCCACTATTTTTCCATAGAACAAAGCTTTTGCCATAGAGGTACACTACAAGAAAAGAATAAGGTCTCAAGTGCCAAACATCCCTGTTCAATATGTGAACACTCTGAAGTCCTGCAAGTTTTCTAACAGTGACATGGTCCCCTTTAAACAGTTCTGCAGCATGTACATGGAAAAAGTGTTTTTTCTTTCCCTGGAGATTACACTGACCACTGAATGATCTGTGGAAGGTCACTAAAAAGGGCATCCTCACATAGTTTTATGAACTACTTTTGATGCAAAGTCTTCAGATACAAGATCATCTTACTGTCTCCCAAAAGCTACTTGATAAAACAAGCATTTAAACATCCACACAATTTAAAAGCAATTTGAACAAAAATATTTGCATGAAATTAATACACTGAACAGAACAAAATTCCCTAGATTTGTTATGTTAGAAAATTCTGTCTCAAGGGGAGAAAGCATAACTATGTCTCTGCTCTCAAATAGTAGATCAACGTATTACAGACTAAACTACATCTCCTGAAGGACAAAAAAAGGTATCAAATCTAATTCTGTAAATAATACTTTCCTGTAAGAAGCACCATCATGCACTTCACCCTTTCCCTATTATATGAGTATACACATACCTGTTTTTTCACACAGTGAATTAGAGAAAGACAGAACTACAAATAAAGAAACTACCTATTTTATTTTGAAGTAAATTAAGCCTCAAAAGTCCATATGAGCTTTTATGAACAAGAAGAAATATTTTAATCAATTTGGTTGAAAAGGTTGAAAAATAGTGTTCATAATTTTATGCTTAACTAGAAAAATTTTCTGGTCTTACCATTCATATTACATGTTACCTAGACACCACCTCTTTTCCTATCAACTTCTCTCTCCTTAAGCACATCTTCCAAGCTGCAAATCTTTTTTTTCTTCTCCACACCTAAAGCTCAACTCATTTCACGAACCTGGTTTTGCACTTCTTGTTGTTCACAGGGCTGATAACTGACTCTTGACAGCACAGGGTAACTTCTTGCTGAAGTAGAATGTGTGTCGTTGTGTGGTAACTAAGGTAGATGGGTGCCTGTAGCAATAGATCTCTTTCCAGTACCACAGAACTAATAACACTGACAGTGACATATTTCTCATGAGGAGTGAAAGAACAGAGCCCAAGTACACCATTGCACAAAAATGTACCTTATTTCCAAACTAAATACATATCATAGAATATGTGAACAGATTAAGTGGTATCATGGGAATCAGATAACTATATGGGTTCTTGGATGGAAAAAGAGATTGAGTACCATAAAATAATAATTAAGGTAATAGCAATAGAAAAGTTAGCATGTTTTCTAAAAGTTATCCTGAAAAAGACATTCCTTATTTCCCATGTTTTAGGATTTTGACTCAAAAGAGGGCAAAGTAATGCTAGCAAACATTTTTCCCTTCTGAGTGAAACACATTTGTAATAAATACAGGCAACTTAGATGATTGGCAGAGAAATATACTACAGAAAAATGCATTTTATGTTCAGTGAGCATCATAAAGGAGAGACTTAAACATCTAGTTAGTCATGTTTAATGGTATATTGTTTATCTAATAATGAATGAGGTTCCAAGAGGTAATTGTTACTGAGTCTAAGCAGAAAATACTGTTGGGCTGTGCTGACAGTACATATTTAAAAGGATTAAATTCCAGTCAGTCAGTAAAAAGGCATTGAAGAAGACACTGATAGTCTGTAGTTTTAAACTTCATCTTCTAGAAGCAATTACAGAACTGACAGACTAAAGTATCAGTTTCAGATACAGAAGCTCCAATCCATGTTACATATTTAGGGGAAGCAGAAATGGATCAGACTGCCAGTTCTTAATACTAAGGCTTCTCTGAAGTTTTCTGTTTCCAAAAACGTTACACTGAACTGCCACTTTAGAAAGTGATAGATGAGTTCAGTGAGGTAAAAAAAACTTTAAACTTTCTCAAGGAAAAAGAAACATATAAAGTGATAATAACACATGCCTCACTTTGTCCAGTCTTGATGGAACGGGAAACCGCTTGTAAGATGTGATTCTCCCTTTCCAACATGATCCTACTGAGAACAAAGTTAGCAAAGTTTAGAGGCTACCGGCAGCTTCTTGAGGACAAAAGGACTCAAGTGATGATGACTTCCATCCTCAAAGATGAATCTAAATATCCTATGCAAATATTACACTTGAATTCTGAACAGTAACATTACACCTGAAGAACTTGTTACCAGGATTAAAACTTCACACTACTTGTCGTAAGTTAATAAAATCTAATCTTGCCCTGGATCTAATATAGTTTTGGAGATAAATCTTCATTACACATTTCTGTGCAACTGCAACCGCATGCCCTGCAGCAAAACAAATTGAGGGGGATCCTTTTTCAGTGACTCATCCGTAAGAATTATCAGGACTGTTTTTAAATCAGATGTGAAGACAATGAGTTTCATGCCTTCATTATAGATGGACCAGTATAATTACAGACTTAACTGCTTGTAAATTGTAGTTTACTATGCTTTTCACTGCTGCTGGCAACAAAGCGGAAAGAAGAAGGAATCTCAGTTCCTTCTCCTCCCTGCCCTGCAACTGACTGTGAAAGAAGGTGATAGGACCTAAATACTAATGATCACAGACATAAAAATAAAAACCAGCTACCCTCTTTTTTCTCAATGGCTCAAGTTCTTACCCCATTTTACTATAACACTACTTTTATACTATGCCACCCCCAATCATAATAGGCTTTCTGTGGCTTAGAGCTCCACAGTTACTGTACACTGTCTGTTACCCTCCAATAATTTACTGAAACCCATATTATGCAGGTTACATTACTACATGCAAATTCCATGTTGCCATGCCTTCTGCACCTCTGTTACCTAAGCTACTTCATCTAGCTCTATATTATCCTGAAGTCTCCAGTACAGAAAAAACCATATACCAATGCATTTGAATGGAGCATGAATGTCATTACCATAATTTTGAAATATATATTATACTGCTTTGCAAGAAATATACTTTTGCACTGATTTAAATCCTCAGATGCTCAAAAAATAGCAATTATACAATTGTGTCAGAACAGAACTCTACCCCATATTTAACCTGCAGTAAGATTAAATAAGACAATTACTTTAGAGTTACCCAAATAGGAACTAAGCCACTAATATTCAAGAAATAATATTTCAAAATTAGGAAACATTGTTAAAATAAACTATTTGCTGATTGGCTACAATAACCACAGCCTTTAACCCAACTGGTGAGCACTCAAAGGAAATTTAAAACAGGAAAAAAAAACAAAAAGCCAGCAAAAAACAACAGAGAAATAACTTCTAATATTTACTATATTACTACTAATGAAAATGTGCAACATCTTTACCCTTCTTAATATGGAAAACCAAAAAGTATATATTAAAAAAAAAAAAAGATAAAATCAGCAGCACAAAGATATTATTCATATAAATCAACTATGTCAAATGATGGAACCTATTACTAACGTGGTTTATGCTTTTGAAAAATGATGCTATTTTTCACATTTTTAATAAATGTTGCAATCATTCACACAACTTTTAGTAATAAAATTTCCTACAAATGTTACTAATGCTTGCTAAAATTCAGAGCAATCCCTCAATTGTAATGAGTAATTACAATAAAAGGGAAATTATTTCAAGCAAGGAAATGCTTAATAGCAATTAACCATTCTATTTCCATATAAGTAATTGTACGACCACTCCATCCGTGACAGTAAAGCAAGGACAGTTTGTCTTAGGGTAGATAATACGAACACACTGCTCAGAGAAATGCCGTATGCATAGCTGTAGCATAATTTTTTATACAACAATGGCAGAAGGCAAGATTATAATTACAAAATAAAGTGCAAGGGAAAGCAAACAATGAAATTTTGAAACAGACCAAACAGCAGTTCCTGTGATACTCAATATTACTCTTCGGACCTAAACAAAACTTTCAATGTGCCAAAGTGGGAATTAGAAAACCCATACTTACACCAGGGACAGCTAAGGGAAATGGCTTGACAAATTCTGAAGAATGCTAGACAGACTTAGTACCAGTCTTTTCTGTGGGGGTTTGCTGTCAGACAAATATTCAGAGATCTTCTATTTATGATTTTATTCTTTCATCTTGCACAGTTAACTCATATTTCTATGAAAACTGCAAGCCAGGATGAGAGCTAAAATAAGAAAACCTATTTTGCAAATCAATTCACATCTATATTCTGATTCAATAAACTATATTTCTAATATAGTTTAAAACCCCAACATTTTATTTTTTTTGTAATATTCTGAATAGCCACATTGCAGTGTTTCTTACATGGATAAAAGCACTAAATAGAGGATGCAGAAGGTACCATTCAGCTATGCCTTCACCCAGACTACTAAACCGACCCCAGTAAATTCTTCTACTTGCACTTGAAGTCTGGAAAAAAGTTGTATTCTGGAAATTAAATCTTGATTTAAAAAGTCAAGCAGAACTCTGAAAAATCGTCAATTATTGTCAATTTGTTCTTGTATCACAAGACAGAACAACATGTTGAATTAAAACTACATCATATGCTGTGGAAAAGTGTAGAGGAGGATCAGACTTTAGTTTTCTTTATGTCAACAGCTATGACACACTATAATCCAAGTAGAAATATGTTACTCCTGTTTAAAAAAAAAAAAAATCATACCCTACATAAAAACTCAAAGAGCTCCTGAATCTCCATTAAATATATTTATCTTTAATTAAAACAGAAATTAATTTAGTAAGTCTTATTAAAAAAAATTAATACTAAGCTAATATAGCGAGAGTACGATTTTTATTTTCTTGAGCTCAATGAAAATTTTCATCTACCATTACCATATACTAATCTAATTTGCCAAAGTCTTCAGTTGGACTTAAAATTTGTGTGCTCTAATAGCCCGCTCTCTGGCATGGATGAAAATTAAAGGCAATAGAAAAATCTACATTTCTAAATACGCTTCCATGATGATTTTTTTTAAAGTTTAATTGAATTAATAGCACTGTATTGCACTACTGTGATTGTGAAATCACACTGAAATTATTTCTATTTTATCATCAATGCAAATGCTACTTAGTAAAGGACAAAATATTTTATTTTTCCAGTTCAAAGTGTCTCCTCTAGTTCAAAGTGTCTCCACTTTTCAAGATGGAAATGATTTTGGCCTATGTGAATTTCCTCTATCATTTTTCCAAGGATGTCATGGGCTTTTGGAAAATAGTCTGTTTTGGACCTGTGTTTTCTGTCCAGACTTCACGGTCTTCTCCTGGCAGAAGCCCTCCACTGTTTAGTGACATCCAATGTCATCCTGAGAGTGGGAACCCAGGACATATGTTAAAAGAAATTAATCCTGTGCAAGCACAAGGGTTCAAGGGGGAAAAAAAATAAATCATACACAGTTCAAAGTTTAAGGAGTAAAAAAAAAATCTTCATATTTAATAAAAAATTTCTTAACATTTCTGTGCAAAATCAAGACATCACATCCAGGAAGTAGCCACCAACATAGAAGAAACTCCTTTCATTTGATACTCCTATGTTAGTTTTTCTACACTTACAGTTTAGGAACAACTAAAATCTGACACTCTTCACTCACTGTTACTCACACTTCAAGCATCATGAACCAACTTTAATGTTCTGCCTTGCAATTTTTTTTTTGCCTGCACTTCTGATATACACATACGACTTAGTAAAGTCATACAAGCAATCAGTAGTCACACTGGTCACAAGACATAGCCATAAACCTGCCACTTAAAAAGTCATTGCTTTAGAGTCTGCTTAACCTAAAAGGTTGTATCTGGGTGATACATCCAGCTAGTAAGAACTCCATCAAACACACCATGGAAGAGGTTCACATCAGAAATATAAGTCTTCCCAACAAAACACAACACTAACTGTGAAAGGACCACCAGGAGTAGCTGTAAATCTAGAAAATCAAGAGTGTATGTTTCACAATCTTCAGGAAGGTTTCAGATTTAGAAAGTGATTAGAATCACAACAACTACACAATTTAGATAGCAGACAACAGACTAAAACACACTGCTAGAAGTTTTGGAGAAAAAACAAATACGTTAGAAACAAATGTGACTTCTGCAAGACTTAATGAGCAGCATCAAGACCCAGGTTTAAAAGCCATGTCATGCTGAACTTGCACACTCATCTTGTCATTTCGAATAACTCCTTCGGTATCTTATCCCACTGGGAAAACTACCCAAGAGTCTTCTGCTTTATACCTTGCAGAAAGAAGGTCATTACACTGTTTCCTACCCTTTTTCCTCCTCTTTTCTTGGCTTTAGGACTTGCATTCCAATGTCAGAAGCTGTCACCTGTGATCTCAGTGATCACTTACACTTGGACAACATAGCTGCACAGAAGACTATGCCAACTAATATCATACACAAGAAGGACAAGGGGCATACTTTTCACATCACGCTTTAGTCACCAAGTTTCCAGAAACACATTTCAGAATCAGATACAAAAAATAATACTAACACACAATGATACTGAGCATAGAGGTGCTCTTGGGCTTATGCCATCATAATGTACAAGTTTTTGCAAATTACCTTGTTAAGTTCCCTGCGCAATTCATCAGAAGGGAACTGAGGTTAAAGGAACAAAAAAAAAAAAAAGCAATATCTAAAATATCCCTGTTCTTTTCCTGCCTCAGTATGCTGAGTAAGTCAGCCAAATGAAGCACCTAAGAGAGGGATATGCTTGAAATCTTACTGTTTCCCAGGACTTTGAGCTGCAAGTGAGGTGTCATTGTAAAAAAAACAATAGAAAACTGGTAAGAACAGAAAAGGATCACAGCTTCGTACCCGTGACCGTAGAATCACAGAATCGTAGAATGGTTTATGTTGGAAGGGACCTTAAAGATCACCTAGTTCCAATCCCACTGCCATAGGCAGGAACACCAACCACTAGATCAGGTTGCTCAAGGCCCCATCCAGCCTGGTCTTGAACATTTCCAGGGATGGGAAATCCACAGCTTCCCTGGGCAGCCTGTTCCAGTGCCTCACTACCCTCATAGGAAAAATTTCTTCCTTATATCTAGTCTAATTCTACCTTCTTTTAATTTAAAACCATTACCCTTGTTCTATCACAACAGGCCCTGATAAAAAGTTTGTCCCCATCTTTTCTGTAGGCCCCCTCAAGGTACTGGAAGAATGCAATAAGGCCTCCCCAGAGCCTTCTCCAGGCTGAGTAATCCCAACCCTCAGACTGTCCTCATTGGAGAAGTTTTCCAGCCCTCTCATCATCTTCATGGCCCTCGTCTTGACTGGTTCCAACAGGTTCATGTCCTTCTGCTGCTGAGGACTCCAAAGCTGGACGCAGTACTCCAGGTGGGGTATCACTGGAGCAGAATATAGCAGAATCGCCGCCCTCGACCTGCTGGATAAGCTTCTTTTGATGCAGCCCAGGATATGGTTGGCCTTCTGGGCTGCAAGTGCACATTGCTGAATCATGCTGAGCCTCTCATCCACCAACACCTTCTCCTCAGGGCTGCTCTCAAGCCATTCTCTGCCCAGGCTGTATTTGTGCATGGGATTGCCCCAAGCCAAGGTCCAGGACCTTGCACTTGGTTTTGTTGAACTTCATGAGGTTCTTACAAGTCCACCTCTCAAGCCTGTCCAGGTCCCTTTGGATGGCATCCCTTCCCTCCAGTGTGTCAACCATGCCACACAGCTTGGTGTCGTAGGCAAACTTGCAGAGGATGCACTCAATCCCAACATCCATGTCACTGACAAAGACATTAAACAGCACCAGTCCCAGTACCAATCTCAGAGGAACACCACTCATCACTGGCATTCACTTGTACATTGAGCCATTGAACCTTCAAGTGCGACCAGCCAGCCAGTTTCTTGTCCACGGAGTGGTCCATCAGTCAAATCCATGTCTCCAATTTAGAGACAAGGATGTTGTGTGGGACAATGTCAAATGCTTTGTACAAGTCCGGGTAGATAACATCAGTTGCTCTTCCCTTATCCTCCTACACTGTAACCCCATTGTAGAAGGTCACCAAATTTGACAGGCATGACTTGCCCTTGGTGAAGCCATGTTGGCTGTCACCAATCACTTCCTTATTTTCCATATGCCCTAGCAGAGTTTCCAGGAGGACTTGCTCCATGATCTGGCCAGGCACAGAGCTGAGACTGACTGGCCTGCAGTTTCCCAGGTGATGGAGATACCTACTTGAGTAAATAGAGATGTTAGCTGTAACTGTGCTTCTGTGACCAGCTTGGCATTGAAACTAATGTAAAATTTGTGGCATTAAAATACACTGTTAAATCCAAAGAGTCTCAGGTACAAATGACCTCTGCTAAGGTTGGCCGAAATAAACGGTTCTGGACATAAATAACAGTAAAGCTGCGGACACCAGGTGCTTACAGTGTTCTGCTGACCTAGGAGGATAGGTGAGAATGCAAATCTCAGTCTTCAGCATCTAAGTTCATCCCACAGTGAATTTGAACCTTAGTTTTATTTGCTGTAAGTCAGCGAGTCAATGTTTGGTGTTGAGGTCTGTCAAAAAGAAACCAACAGCTGTGTTGTATCTGTTGTCAGACAAGCCTTGAATAACTGTAAAAGGCCAAGGATTTCAAAATAAAAACATTGTTTTGTTTGTCCTGGGCAGACATCGCCAGAACAAAATCTCTGTAATATGTGTAGAGATTCTGTTTTCTTTCTGTAAAAAGCGACAACGAAGAATATACCACAGTTTTATACTGCATATATGCAAGAAAAGCATAAAATTCACAACTAAGAAATAAAGACAAATATGAACATTCTGGAATGAACACTTGAAGAGCAATTGTGGTTTGACAAGATACCAAGAATCATATGACTAGTTGATTACATATTTTTTCCCTCCTTTAGTTCATACATTTACTTAACTCAGGACTAAATGTTTCAAAATATCAACCTCTTAGTATTCCACATCATCATATCAAGGCTAAATATTGCAGTGAAAAAATTCAAGTTGCGTTCTGATTACTACACCCCATGTACTTTGTTCAGTAAACTGACCTGTGACACAACTTGAATAGGAGGGAACAGCATGTACTAACTGAAATTTTTGGATTAAAGTACACTGACTTCCAATTTTTCATAAAGCTTTACTATACCTGTCTTTTAAGGTTCACATTGCCTAGAAGGTACTGCATAACTTCACAAAAGCCCACAAAAAACCAACATATGATGTGGTTCCCGAAGGACTGATGGTGAAGCGGTAATGTACCAAGCTGTCATTGATAGTGTAAGCAGCTAACTGTCACAGTACATCTGCACTTAAAAGATAACCAGTGCTATATGGATGATTCACACAATTACTGCTGTCATTTGCACAGTGATTTCTAAAGGTTTAAAGATCTTTCATTGATGCATTTCCTGAATATACCCAAATTATGCAAAGGCTTAGATAATTCTAATTCCCAAATTACAATGGATTTAAAACTGATTTACAAACCAGTGAGCACAGATCATTCCAGCTAAGAGCAAGAAAGGTGGTGATTGATTGGCATTTAGGGGAAAGTTCCCAAGCTTTTAAGAGCAGAACATAAGCTTGAAACATAATTGTACTACAATCAGTATAAAATTTCAACAATATACCTACTTCCATTTCTACCTGTATAATCCTGAGGTTTTACATATCATATCTGTGGTCAGTGCTCTTTCTTGTCCTGTCAAATATAGAGCCAGTCACCAGCAACTGCAGGTGGTCCATAGAAGTAATAGTAAAACTAAGTTCAGAAACACTTTTCTAAAAGCACAAAAGCAAAACTCTAACAATCAGTCAGCATAAAGGTAGGCACAACTTGAAAGATCAGGCAGTTGCTCAGTTTTCCAATAATTATTTGGGGGTTTAACTAGCACTTCAGGGTTGTCAGGACAGAACTTTAGTGGCACAAACACTTGCAGTATTTTTAAAGTATGTTACAGGAGCCATTTATTTTTTTTTTAGTATCCAAGTATTATTACTTCCAAAATGTACATCTGCTCATTGAAGTGAGTGAAAGCTCATCTGCTTTCATCTCATATACTAGAGATGAAAGACAATCCACAGAATTTTAGATATAAATGACTACATAAAATTATCTTTAAAACAGCTCTTCAGAATCTTGCAAGCATAGTTGTTTAAATCTGACTATCTTATTTTCATGTAAAAAAAATGGAATCTTTTCCTGCCATCATAATTAGAGCCCCCAGATCCTTTGGCATCCAACACTGCTATACCCTCTTGAAAGATGTCATAGTTATTCCCTCTGTGGTCAGTCATTAATCATAGTTAGTAAACCAGAACTTGCAGTTATACTTTTTACCATTTAAAGCAGAGCACTCTATAGTATTTTGGAATAAATCCCTGTTAGTCAAGATCAGTAACATGCTTATTCCCATCCTCTCCAGGAAACTTTCTCTTGTCATCAGCTATGAAAGCTTGCTACTTGTTACCAGTTTACGTTAATTTTGATGCAGGTGACAAGGTAGTGACTATGCGTTACAACTCAGCAATAAAACAATAAAAGCATAGTGTTCCTTTTCCTTAGATTTTTCTTTAGAGATTTTAGTCTCGCTCTTACTGCTGAAAACCAAATTGGCACCAAGCACTGGATAGCAACTACAGATACACAAAAGATACATTTGTTGAGACCGCAGTGGCAAGCTGCTCTCCTCAGAATGGGCACAAGCTTATAGATACTTACAGGGATTAATTTACTTTCCTCTACAGTCAGTAGCAAAAGGTAAATTTCCCATCAAGGATAATGCAGAGGGAGCAACTCTTTTCAGCTATACAGGATAACCTTTCTGTCTAAAGCTAGTGCTTGCAAATAAAATGCCCGTCATTTCATCTTGTAGCTCTTCCGGGAATGAGCTTGATGACTAGGGTTTTTTTTCCACAGTCGTTTCTAAAGGAAAGTTTAATCCCATGAAGATTCACACCTCACTCTCTCCTACAGGCGTACAGTCCAACAAAATCCCAGATCTTATGTACTTGCCTTCTATGAGCACTCTATACTCGTCACAGTTACACCTGCTTTTCACAGTGTAAAATGTCATGTTCTACTCAACCTGATGACATTGGCTCTGACAGAAAAGTAGTGTCTAATGCTTTGTCAGTTTTTGGGTAGGGAACAATAATTTCCATGGGATCAAACACACAATATGCTAAACACACAACACTTACTTCACTGTTAGGGAAAAGAAGCAAAGCAAAGCTGGAGCAAAAGTCTTTAAAAGCTTAGGGAAATTCAAATAAACTACAAAATCTGAGGAGTTAGTGACTAGACTAGCTATCAGGAATGAAAAGAGTCAAACTAGGGAAAAGTACTTCCATCTTAACAAGGACATACTTTTATATTCCTTAAACTACTGTAACTTCCCAGTTACAATAGCAAAATAGGATTGGAGACTTAAAAACAATTTTGTAGAAGTTCTCTACGTTCTTTCAAAATTAAAAAAATAATAATAAAAAAATTAACAGCTTCATTTAGGTTATACTTTAACTGTCAAAAGCAGTATCAGAAAAGCTTTAAAAACATTCCTTTGTTTCATCATGAAAAACACAACACTAATAGTCTGTCTTGTATTTTGCATGTATTTCGAGCATCTTATCTCTGGTTTTCGCTCTGATATTGCTGAAAGAGACCCCTAGATTCTCCAAGTCATATCAAGGATAAAACATACTCTGCTTTTCTCCAGAGGAATGTCTGGATTTATTTCAGAAGCCTGAAACATTAATCCACCTCTCTCAGTCAACAAACCCAACCCTGCAACCTTTCTGTGAACCACTGTGCAGGCTACCACAAGTTAGAGTAAACATGTCATGCACATGCCATGGAAGATGTACCACCAGATGCCTGTATTTCTGTACACTACTTACGTTAATACAATCAGATCACAGGCTAGCAGTGGTTTTCCTCAAGGGTAACGGAGAAGAGGGAATACAATCATTAGTGCAAACAGGAAGGTTTATATGTCAGTGCAACACAGGACTTCATATACAGCTGAAGCCCGCAAAACACAGACTGTATGGGGATCAGCATTTTACTGCTTTTCTCGAGCACCTGAACTGCAGGTACACTCCCTATTCACTTCATGTACTTTTTTTGGGATAGTAAGCATGTATTCCACTATAGTTAGCTTTCATTTCTGTGGGATTGTGTTTTTATTTTTTATCCTTCACTGTTTTTAATTAACTTGCTTTATCAAACAGGGCTTTACCAAGCTTTTTGTCAACTTGTAGAAGGTTTGACAGGGCACACTTTCATATACTACAAACACCAGCAAGCTAACATGACTATCGTTAGTATCACATAGCAGATTAAAAGCTTCCACCCACTTACTTGCACCGAAGTAAAGCATTTAAGCATTCACAGAGGAACACTAAGGAAAAATGAATGAACTCCAAACTCTATCTTCTAAAACTTTGTTCACTGTCAAGTGAGAACTGGATTAGAACACTGGAGCGTAACATTCCAGTTTTTATGCTAATGGATACAGTTAGTCTTGAACAGACCTCCAAAAAAAATCATTTTCTGCAACTGTCCTTCTGAGAAAGACAACTAACTGTTTTGGTAAATTACAAAATTACACTGTACAATTCTGTGGTTAGTTATACTTTGTAGTGTTTACGTTGTATGTGTTTATTTAACAACAGTCATGGTTTGAGTACTCACGTACATATATGCAGTGAAAAAATACAAGATTTTTGATACAGAAAATCAACATATCTCCTACTGACTTAGAGAAGAACATTTGCTCTGTTACTGCATTTAAAAATTTTGGAAAGTACATCCTGAAGACATTATGTACTGATGCAGACAAAGCATGAAAATACATAGATACAGTATACAGGGAATACATTTAATCTTCATGGGAACACAACTAACACTATTACTTGAACTCCCTAATGCAGCATTATGACTGCCGCTATCACAGCTGTAACAGCATCAGAAAAAGTGTTATAGTAATCTGATTTTTTGTACAATGTTGGATAAAAAAAAAACTTTATTGCAATCTTGATTTCAATTGCTGTGTGTAGTCATATGCTTATATGTATTATCTAATAGAAAGAGATCTAGTTTTCATTAAAATAATACATTGGCTGCCTAGACAAGTAGTTAAAATGTTTTGGTTTTCCTCTTTTTGGGCACGATTTTAGATCTTGTTTTGAATCTGAGTTCATACAGATGTTTTCAGATTGTGATTGTGATGCAATGACGCATTTCATTAAGTTTTCATCAGTTATATTTCCCAGGTAGGTATTCATCAACTGTAAAGAGATAAGTTGATTTTTTTTATTATTTTTTTCTTTCTATTCATGGATATGAATGAGACATACACACAAACTGAAACTACAGAAATTACGTCATTCTGTCCACTGAAACAATTTATGCAACATCAAAAGCCAAATCAGCCTTACTCCAGAAGTAATTTCTAAACTCTGTATTGACTTTGCAAACTGAAGACCATATTTTTGTGTTCTTTTACTTTTCCCATTTTTATCCTTAGTACAATAGCAACTTTAAAAAACATTAGCAAATGTTTTTTCAAGCTTAGGGGTAGCAAATCATTCACTACATAATGAGTTGCCCAACTTCTTTTGTCAGGACATAACTAATTAGAATCTTACTGCTTTTTAGTAGACCACACTGTTGTTTCATTTCTCTTCAACAGACCTAGTTTGCCTACAATTTAAGCTAATTCATTCTTTCATTAGTATTGCAGTCCACTTTATTTCACATCTCCTCCAATCTCTCCTCAAACACACCAGCATTAGAACGTTAAGAACCTTCAGTAAGAGTATTTTTTGTTAGTGCTTCCAATCAGTAGCAAGTTACCTTTGCCCCTGCTTTAAATCTTTCACCTCTCTCTCCTTACACCATACCACCTGAAGTTTTGAGCCTTCCATGAGATTTGTAGAGTGTGGAGATCCCATCAGTCAGTACTTCCCCATGCAAAGGAAAAACTGCCCTTAACAGATGGTTCCTCTAAATTATAGTCAAATTTTTCACTGATTTCATTATTAGGTCTTTGAAAATATACCTTGTTTCCTTTTTAAAGCATGCAGTCATAACCAAGTTTAACTATATAACGATAGCAAGTACAAAATAGAAAACTTCTCATAAATGATGTGGTTAACAAGGCACAGCATATTCATTGACACATCTTCATAAAACTTGTAATTATATCCTGAACTGCATGCCTTTACAGCACAGTAACATATTACAGTATCACTTACAGTGGCACTTTTTAACAGCCTGTCATCACCATTTACAGCTTGGGTAGGATTTCACATTAAGAAGGATCTCTCTTCTTGTCAGTTTTATTCACCCTGAGCTCTATTTGCTGCTTTGCAGTTATCACAAGCTTCCAACAAAGATTTTAGGAAAAATGACTTTACAACAGACTAAATTAAAAGGATTCCAAATACAAGCAACAATCTTGGGTGTGACCCTTCAGGCTTTTGTCATAGCAAAATCTAAACATTCAGTTTAATTAAGATCTGTCAGTGAAAACGTGCAATGCCTAAGGACAAAACCAGCTGTCAAGACAGCATGTCTTTGAATCATTCTTTATATTCAACCAGTTTCTTGTGTATAATTAATAGCCACTCTAGAAAATCACAAGCCAGTTAATAAGATGCAGATAAAGACTTAAAGGTCTCTACTCTAATTCTGTCTTAATGACAATCAATAACCTTTTGCTAAGGAACTCCAAATACATTTGACTTGTCCTAATAAATAGAAGGATTCTATGTCAACTGAAGACTAGCAATGCTTGGCAAAAAGTAAGCATCATAAAATGGTATCAGTTAATAAATTCAAGAAGAAATCTCTCACAAGTGAGTTTATATCTAATTCAGTTATTTATTATCAGTAGCATTCAAGAAATGATGGCTACTTTTATAATATGAAGACTTGTTTTGAAGACACACAGGATTGTGCTAGTGCCAACATTGATATATTGTAGAAAATACTCCCCTGTGAATCACAAAAATGACCAACTAACAGATTAACATTATTCACTAGGAGAGGAAGGAGTATGTCAAAATTTATTTTAAAATTGTAATGTATTAAGAACTTCTAGCTCCAACCTGTTACTAGATACCACAACAAAAAGTGTGTTAAGATTAATATATTTGTAATGGGTTTGTAACGCACCACAAAAACAGAAGCTAGTACCACAGCTGCAGACAAAGACTGGGTATCAGTGAGGTATTCGGCAGCGTGCAGTCATGATAGTTAGATTCAAGTTTTACTCATCCCAAATACAGGAACAAAAGGAGTTTGTATTCACGTAGATCTGGAAGAACTTACAGGATAAGGCTAGCTCACAAGACTTAATAGAGAGCAGGGAGGAAGTGGAATAGTGAGAAACACCAAAAAAATGAAAAGGATTTGCATCCTGAATCAATTCAGATTACCAGACACTAGCTAGGGAGGATGGGGAGAAGGAACAAGAGGAAAGAGAAAGCAGGATCCCATAAATACAGAGCCAGAGCCCCAGTTTTCACGTGCAAGTGGTCTTCCCTCATTCTCAAGTCCCTGAATCTTAAAGCAGGGACAGGGGAAATGAAATTCCTCCCATCACCTAAGATAAATTCAAGACCATCTGAGGAACCTGAACATATGCAAGTCCATGGGACCCAAGAGGATGCATCCCAGGGTCTTAAGGGAAATATCTGATGGAGCTGCCAAGCCACTCTCAAGCATATCTGAAAAGTCCTGGCAGTCAGATGAAGTCCCCCATGACTGGAAAAGGGAAACACTGCACCCACTTTTTAAAAGAGTAAAAAGGAGGACCTTGGGAACTTACTATGCCCAGCAAGACCATGGAACAGATCCTCCTGGAAGCTATAGTCAAGGCATATGGAACACAGAGATGTGGTTAGAGAAAGCCAACTTGGCTTCACAAATGGAAAATCAGGCCTGACTAATCTGGTGGACTTCTACAATGGAGTGACTGCGTTGGTGAATAAGGCAAAAGCAACCGATGTTATCTACCTGGACTTTTGTAAGGCCTTTGATACAGTCCCACACAACATTTTTACTCATAAATTGGAGAGATATGGATTTGATGGATAGACTATTCCATAGATAGGGATTTGGCTGGACAGAAGCATCCAAAGACTTGCAGTCAATGGCCCAATCTCCAGAGATAAGTAACAAGTGGTGTCCCTCAGAGGTCTGCACTGGGACCAGTACTGTTGATGAGGAAGGGACTGGAGCAACTCCATAGGAGGAAAAGTGGAGAGAACTCACACTGTTTTAGCCTGGAGGAGAGAAGGCTCAGGGCAGATCTCATCAAGCTGAAAGGAGGGTGTGCAGATGACAGTGCCAGGCTATTTCCAGTGGTTCCCAGGGATAGGATCAGTGTATACAAACTGAAACATGGGAGAGAAGTTCCTCCCCAGCATCAGGAAAAGACTTTTTTACTTTGAGGGTGACCAAGTACAGGCACATGCTGCCCAGAAAGCTAGTGGAGTCTCCATTCTTGGAGATCTTTAAAGCTGTCCAGACATGGTTCTGGGTGATGTGTTCTACATGAGCCTGCCTGAGCAAGGGCAGCGCAAGCCGGTCACCACAGCCAGGGCTGGCAGTGGCAACAGCAGACTCCCAGTCTGCCAGGAGATATCAAAGATGCAGCCTAAGTGGCCTTCTGCATGCACCACTTCTGCTTAGCATGCACCCAGCGGTGGGCCTGGAGAATAGGTAGTCTGCAGGCAGCCTTTGGAGCAGCTGCTGCACTTGGTGCAAGGGCACCACAGCTATGAGGAGCAGATGGATCAGCTTGCTTCCCAGCCTGGGCAGGAGGATGGCCATGGAGCGGGCCTGCAGCCAGTCCCTGCAGTAGAGCTGCAGCCTGCGCAACCCTGGGCTAGCAGAAGCAGGCCCGCGGGGACTGACAATGCACAGAAGCAGGGTGCAGCTCCAGGGCCCTCCAACGCTACCTCCCAGCAGGTTCCTGCACCCAGCACTTCTCAGGAGCCAAGAACACCAAGCTCATCTTGGCAGCCAACACTACCACACTCAGGCAAGTGCCCAGCTGTCCCTGCTGCTGCAGTCCAAATACAACCAAAGCAAGTAACTCAGCTGTACTGAAGAGGACACTTACTTAAATGAAAGATACATACTTAAACTACCATCCAGTAAATTATTAAATCCTCACAAATACCCTGTGGATGGCTATCTGGTTTTATTTATTTTAACATTGAAACACATGTCAAATAAGCCAGATGGAAAAGTCATTGTAGCATCCTCCACAAAAGAGTGTTAATAACAGCAATTTTCTCCTTTAGCATTGCAAGTTTTTAAATGTTGCTAAGAATATCTCTTAAAACCAGGATCAAAATAAAACTCTAACCTTGTCAACTATATTTAAATTTACCTCACATGCAAGGAAACAGAAGAATGTATTTTCATCTTGCTGAACTCTTTTGAGTAATGCTTCTCTTATAACCTCAATCAGAAAGTTCATCATTTTATAGTTCCAGATTGGACATAAACACATCTTTGAAATTAAATAAAATAAATTGTACATGTTTAAAGATACTAGTATTTGAATGGATGGTTCCAGCTGTTTGAGAAAACTGTACTGGCATAACCAGTGATTATTTTCCTCTAACTTATAAAGCATTATCTGAAGTGGAACTCAGTAGTAACTGAAGATAAATAGAAATGACAAAGCAGATTGCAGTCAGATGTCTTTGAGATGGAGAGACCAGCAGAACTTCAGTTTTACACTGCCGGCAAGGATTGCCTGTTGCACTCCTGTAACAGTAATTTTAGATTTATCAACCTGTCAAAGCTGTTTTTGAAAGTTCAAAGCCAAGATATATATAATATGCAGATTCATCACATCACAAATGAAATGAACAGGCAATTAATAAGATATATTTAGATAATACTACACAAATTGTCTGTTTTGTTTAAAGATGCACTTGACTTCAAAATAACAGATGGTCCACAAAACAGGGCTGATGGGTCTAAATCTCTCCCATTTCCAACATCATTGAAGGCTAGATATAGAATCACAGAATCATTTAGGTTGGAAAAGACCCTTAAGATCATTAGGTCCAACTGTTAACCCAACACTGCCAAAACCACCACTAAACCATGTTCCTGAGTGCCACATCTATATATCTTTTAAATACCTCCAGGGACGGTGACTCAACCACTTCTCTTGGCAGCCTGTTCCAACGCTTGACAACCCTTTCAGTGAAAGAACTTTTTGTCATATCCGATCTAAACCTCCCCTAGTGCAACTTGAGACCATTCCCACTTGTTGTATCACTTGTTATTTGGGAGAAGAGACCAATACCCACCTCGCCACAACCTCCTTATAGTAAATAGATGGGAAGTAGGAACTCTTTCATGCACAAACGGACTCTTAAGTTACTCAAACCTATTCAGAAGGCATCAAGCACAAAGCATCATCAGTCACTACCTACTAGTACTTGTCCAAAATTGCGGCTGTGTTTACACTATATCAGAACAAGTACTCTTTAGACGGCTTTTCTCTATCTACCACAACGTCCTTCTCTGGATAATCAAGTCAGAGGCATCCTGAGTTTCTCAAATCCACCTCAGGAACTCTCTACATATTCATCAGTGTGCTTTGTTAACCTGGCTAGCTACTCTCAGTGAGAGCAATATCAATTTTGTACAAGATCATCCATGAGCAACTAACATATCAGATAATGCAAAAAGCATGGGGCCACATGCCACTTGCCAACTGCACTAGCTACACAAGGAACTAGGTGATGCCAGTGCAGACACACCTCTGCATGCTGGTCTCATAACCTTTCTTACCCTGTGTACTCTCTTCTACTCTGGAATTCACTATTCATTGTAATATAGTTTTGTCCAGTGAAGATGTATTACTGATGTAAAAATTGCATCTAGAATACTTTGTTTTCTCATTATAAAGGCTTCTTAAAGTTTCAGTGCCGTACCATTTTCTAAAATAATACCCCTTTGGGCTGCAGTATTATTATATAGTACCGCATCAACAGTAAGTTTTGAAATAGCGCAGAATCAAACTTCATTATGGCAAACATTTTCACTAAAATGTCCCATACCATATTTTGCCTCTCCTATTCCTTTATTCCTTTTATTAATGTTTCATTATAAAGAATTTAAGGACTTTCAAAATCAGTCTTAAGAGAAAGTTTATGTCACAACATGGTGGGGGAGCAGGAAGAAATGCACCCAATCATATAACTAAAACTATGAAACTGTCAAGTATGCTGCCAAATCAGGACAGACCTTTGACTTTATACACATGCTGAAATGGAGTACAAGGCTGCCTTACCTATTATTTGCTCTCTTGTGTACAAAATGTAAACTGGAGTGCATAGTTATGCTATTAAAGACTGTTTTTATAGTCTACAAAACATATTCATAAGGATTCAGAACATGAATTCGAAAGAAGAATCCATTATTCAATTGTACTATCCCATCTATAGGATTGTTGTCATTTGTGACAAGAGGTGTATCAGAGATGAGAAATTATGATCTGCCACTTTATCAAGGTCACTATATGCTACTGTACAGCAATGAGTGCTCCACCTGTTATGATTTTGGGAAGACTCTCTGAAGCAAAATTTTACATTTACACACTGAAAGAACGCCTACATACATTCTGTAATTAGAAATTCTATTTTAACACAAGCAAGATGCACTTAAATTACATCCTGGTACTTCAGGTTTTAAGTTCTTGACAAAGCACTTTGTGTGCAGGCTCTTAATTCACCACTAAATGGAAAATCATTGTGGAAAGAAAACTAATTCAGCAGCTTCCAGAATCAATTTTCACCACATGATTTCAGAAGGATGTCCAGTTAAGTACACTCAGGTGTTTCCTTTCACAGTACTGACAGCAATTTCAAAACATACCATAACTGAATCTAACGTAGAGTTTTAAAAAAAAAACACCACAAGCCAAAACAAAACCAAATACAACCCAATACAAACTCTGTCACACAGATTTGTCCCAGGCATTGGTAGAACCCTAACATTGCCAACAGGGAGCAAAACACCATAATGGAAGTCATCAATAGATTTTTATCAGCAGGTGACAGGACTATCTAACCCTGGGCAGGATCATGGTGGTAAGATTTATCATATCTTGAATTCTGAATTCCTCTTCCAGTCACATCACCCCACTACTCTTCCAGACCCATAAAGTGACATATAATTGGCTTGCTTAATGGCAAATGGCAGTTTTTTAAACAGGATACTTGAGGATGTACCTCTCCTAAAAACGTTCCAGATTTTATTATAAAATACACAAATGCAAAAATAAGCTAAATCAAGTTTTGAAACATTGCTTTTTTGTTTTGACCTCAGATAACTCTTATGATGTCATATTACTTGACCACATTTCATTAAATGATTTTTTTTTAAAATGCAGTTTATGCTGAAGGGTTATTTTAATTGAATTATATACACAGAGAGGCAATCCATAAGAAGGGAGAGAAATCCCTTAATTTTTTCACTGTTCTCAGAAGTGTATTGTTTCACAGCAGGGTCTCCATTTTATTCTTCTGTCTCACCACACTCTTCAGAGAGGTTACTACTACCGTTACTGTAGTTTGTACAGCTACTGTATTTTCTGCTTTATTTCTGGAGATTACCTATATCCCTGTTGTATAGCAGATCTAACAAAAATAGAAATAACCACAGTAATCCTCAGTAACTAGACTATATTTAGTCTACAAGGGAGTTATAACAGACTACTATATCCTTTTTGAAACAATTAAAAATACTATTTTATTGAAACATATTTTTGCATTTTTGATGAGAAAGTGATCAGGATGGACAGAACAACCTTCAGTAACTTCCAAATAACTTCCGATTTGTGGGACGCTTCAAAAAAATATTAAGTTGCTTCAGTAAAGTCAGCTTTTAAAATGTCTGAGTGTTAAAACTTTTGTAAGTTGAAATATATGGCAGCACTAAGTACAAGAATCATATCTCTGCTCCTATGTGTGTTTACACTTAGCACTACTTATTCTAAGTTTCATATAGATAGTAATTTATAATCAATAATATATATACATACAGTTACATTTGTTTCATTTTTAAAAACAGTCCAGTATTGCTGCACTTTTTTGTTCTGAGGACATCCAGTTTTTTGCCAGACCAAAATGTCTACAAAGGCATAAGACTAAGATGTTACCCTCATACTGCGCAGAGCCTGACCAGACCTCTGAAGCAGGCCCATACCAAGGACTTTGGCATCAGCTGATGGTGGTCATCATCTCACTGCACAGCGACCTAACAGGTCAGCATCTTTGTTCATACAAGTCCCAGACAGCTAACCAGTCACCAAAGAACAACAAAGGACAATATGAAGATTTATAAAAAAAACTAGAGAATTTTCAAAAGAGAATGTATTGCTCAAAGTGTTCAGTAACTTTGAAAAATTTCCTATGGTGAAGAAGTTGGATCACTCATCTGTACTTAAAAAACAACAGCTAGAATTTACAGTATCCACCTGGGGCATACATCAATGTCTATAACAGATAAGCAGCTTCAAACAAATTAAGAGGGGTTCAGCTGTGAGAAAGATAAACCTGATTTGATGAGCTCCTTGAAAAAGCTTCAAGCATAAGCTTTTGCGGTAATCCGATTCCAACTAATTCATATTTTCTAGCAACATACTAAATGCACATAATTTATTTTCAGCAAAACTGCTGTTTTCTGTATTTAAAGCCCTTCTTAGTCTTTGCTTCCTCAGACTAATTTGTAAAATGCATAACTAAACTTAAATAACAGAAATTTTCATAAAAAGGCAATCTGACTCATCTCTAATCAGCTTTCTTGCTCACTCACCCCTCACAAGACCTGTGTCTGAAATCAAGCTGCAACAGACTTCAACTTACACAATAAATTACTACTATAAATTATGCCTGAAAATCAATTTCCTGATTATTTCTTCGGGTTCTTTTCCCCCTCTTCTTCAAAGAGGAAAACCAACTACCTTTGGAGAAGAAGAATAGGCAAGTGAGATTTTTCTGCATACGTTATAAAGCAAGGTGTGCACCTTATTTAATGTCTGGAGATTCTGCTCCTGTAACATGAAAAATATTTTTCTGTTGAACCATCCAGTTCACACATTTTTGTTTGTTCATATTATGCACTAGATACAATTGTAAATATGCAGGCACCTCTCTTGAATCTTTCACTTATATAAGCAATATTATTATTTCTCTCTGAGTAGTAAGGGGGGAGAGACACAGACAATGACCACCCAAAAATATCCTGAGATCAGCTTTAAAAGTGGATTACAATTCTTAACTAAGATAACATTTGCCATGGTTTTTTTGTACTTAACAAAACTGTTAAGAGTTATCCGTCTTATAAAAGGAAAGGAAAGCAAGGAAGGAAGGATAACTACTTCTATTACAAAATAGTGAGTTCGGTTTTTTTCTTGTTTTAAATGCAGCTGAGTCTTCTGGATCACTTTCTTTGACTAACCTCAACCCTGGTGCAATCAGCAGGAAAGAAGAGCTCACATTTTTAAAAAACAATAGCCATTAGCCAAATTTGTGGTCAATCAATACTACAAGACCACAAACCTTTACTGTCAACACGTTACTACCAGCTGTCATTACAGAAAGAATTTCATTCTGATGACAACTGTGCATTTTCATATTTTTATACAGTTGGGTTTGCTGCATACACTGACTTTTTTTTGCTAATTGTACATTATTATATAACATGTTCTGTCCTAATAATCTCATAAATTAAATAAGCCTCTTCTGTACATTATGAGGAATAAAAGATTTTAAAAGGGCAGAAAAGTGACTCCACCAACTCTCTATGACTTAAGGCCCATCTGACAAAGAAAAGTCCTTGTTCAGCTTCTTAAAGACAGAATATTACTGCAATTTGGTTATTATCAAAATGTGCAAGTCAAAGAGTTTATACAACTAACATTACTTTTTCCTGAGCTAAAATTAGCAAAATTTGATGTACAAATACAAAACAAGGAGTCTCAGTGGGGTATATGAGCATTGGAAAGGTACGATAATCCCACTTTATGCCTGAACCAAGTTTATGAAAATTAAAATGAAATGGCCAACCAATACAACCAAAAAATGTATGCCATTTAAAACTGTCATGGAAAGTTAGACGTTTTCAAGTGGTTTTACAAGGTTCCACTCTGATTGAAAACAATATTTAAGCTACTGACTTTTATCATTCTGCCTTCCTCAAGTTTAAATCACTTTTTTTCTCTCTACTTTTGGCATATGAATGCCAAACCTTGGAAAATTCTAGTGCCATAACTTTATTGTTATAAGTGCTAGAAGTCATGAAAACAGCCTATTTTCCTCACTATTTTCTCTTCAAATAAATTCCTGTCTTGGTCCATAGTTATTTTTCTCAAGGGTAAATGTACTTAAGGAAACATGCCTACTACTGCACAGATATTTGTACATACATACAGCATGCTGTATTTGTACAGTGAAGTCATCCAAACTTGCAAAAGATGAAATTGGTGTGATGACACTTCACTCAAACAATTCATAACTTGGACAGATCTCCCTAGCACCATACAGCATCACAGATTAATTACTGGCAAGGGTCAGCATCTTAGTGTCCTTTTGGTATAAACCAAATTAGCTCCTACATACAATCTGTTGTCCAGTCAACATGATCCCACAAATTCTAAAATTCTAAAATTGTAAACTGACATGATATCAAATTAAAAAAAAAAAAAAAAAGAAGAAATCATAGAGGTGACAGTGTTCTGCTGAGATGTACGGACTTAACGCTATCACTGCTAGTAATATTTGAAAGAAGAGAAAAAAGCTGTTACATTCTTTTTATTATCAAAGAATTAAAATTATTAGATAGGATTTGTATCAAATTGTTCAAATTACAATATAAAATATTTAATATGCCTTCCCTAAAGGTCCTGTCACAGTAAATAAAACAGAGAAATACACATTATTAGGCCAGTAAGTAATCAAGCAGAGCAGATGTCTTTCCTTTGTCAAGGAATAAAAAGAGCCAGTAACCAGAGACTATGAAAACAAACATCAGTGACCTACAATACTCAGTTCCCACGTTTTACTGGTTAAATAGTAAATACCAAGCCTGCATTTGCAACCCATAGAATAGACTTTTCCATCTACTTAGTATTTTCTATGAAGAAAAAAAAAAAGTATATATTTTTGCCTCCTCCCCTTTTTTCTTATTATTTTGTTGTTCTCCCCATTCATCCACTTCAGATGGCACATGGACCAAGCCTACTTTCACATGCAGCCAAAACCACTTTTTACCAGATTAATTTACTCCCTACAGTCATACCATTACTCAGGATACAAGCTGATAACTGTAACACCTTTGTTTCCATTTCAACATTTTGCCTCTGTAGACCAACCAGACCTGCAGAGCCTTCACCAAGCCCCGATCCCTTGACTAAATGGAGAAGATTTATACTGATATTTTGTGGTCAAGGAAACTAATGGACAGTGCGTTGGATTAGTTGCCTTCTGCATACAGACCTCAATTACCATGTGGAAATCCACTGGCCAAATAAATCCATCTTTCTTTAGATATTTGTCAGAGACTAAAAATTGTCATTACAATATCAAAACCACTTTTAGCAGAGATCTCAGAAGAAACTTGCTTCCTGGAAATGCAAAGGAACCATATTACATTATCCTCATCAAATACAAACATTACAATTCTTATTCAAAGAATGTAAACTATAAATTAGCATCATGCTTCTATGTGAACTGTATAATCTGCTGTAGCTTGACAGTTCATGAAACACAAGCCCAGCATATTAATAACACAAAAGAATATTCTAAAAATACTTGCAATTAATTAGGCAGTTCAAAACTTCAAGAAGATATCAAGCAAGTAAGTTTTGTCAAGCACTGACAAAAAAGTCACCTTTGATACAGGCTTGAAAAAGAAAAGAAAAAGATTCTTAGAAACTAGGAGTTATCATGACCTCTTTCCATTCTGTTGTCATGTTTCCTCACTTATTTCTAGCCTGAAGTTTAATTTCAAATGGATATGAACAATTACTATTTTAATACTGAGAGAAAATCAGAATTAAGATAGGGTTTTATTAAAAAATTAGGTTAGCATTTTCCTAACACACAAAATTTCAGAGAAAAAGAAGCCATCTCATTGTACTGATGCACGGAGACTCATTAAGTGTTTGGATTAACTTCTGCTCCGATTTTGCAGATGTATAATGAAGTTGTTATTCTTTTATGTTAGCAAATACAAAAACAAGCCTGCAATTTTTAATACATCTCATAGTCACTCTTTTCTTTAGACACTAACTACTTTAGATACTACAGAAGCAGAACTGGCTAAAAGACCACTATGTTCCACTTCAGAGCTACCCTAAGTGTTCTGTGTTACCGACTTGGAGCCCAAGTGAGTTTTGCTGAGATCCCACCATCATCCAAGATGTCCTGTTTCTTTCTCATTCTTCAGATCATCCTCTCTTCAAAGACATGTTGATTTGGAGAGGTCTAGGGGATCACCCAATCCAGCCTCTGGCTTGAAATGCAGCTTCCAAACCTTCCTCCACAGAGACTGAACAATCCCCCTGGGAAACCTGTCCCTCTACTGTCCTGCTCTCCTTGTGCAAATGTTCCTAATGTGCAACATGAACCTCCCAAGACACAACTTGCAACAACTGTCCCCTTTGTATACTGTCTAGATTTATTGAGACGAGCTCAGCTCTACCACCTTTTTAACTGTCCCAGTATTTTTAAAATGCCACTATTACATTTCCCTTAGAATTTAGCATAATCCTTCCAAGCAGAGAACAGAGGGTAACAACTCCTCCCTCAGTCTACTGACCATGCTCTTCCTAATGCAGACCAACATGAGGCTTGCTTTATTTGTAGTGCGAGCATACTTTTTTGACTTTTACAACTTGGCATTCACTGGAAACTCCAAGTTCTTTTCAGCGCATCTGCTCCTCAGCCAGTCCCCTCCCAGACTATATAGAGCATGGGGTTATTTCACCCCATCTGCAGAACTTTCCAATATTTCTTCTTTAACTCACAAGGTTTCTGAAGGCCCATCCTCAGGTGTCTAAAGGTCTCTCCATACTGCACCTCAGCTCTTCCATCTGTGTCACTCCCCCAGTTTAACGTTTTCTGCAGACTTGCTGATGGTACGGTCTCCCTTTCTATCTCAGCGACGAGGCTCTTGATAAAGATAGTGAACAATACTGCACCCAGAACTGGACCCCGAGGGTACACCACTTTTCACCAGACATTAACCGGACATTGAACCATCACTTATACCCATTAGGTCCAGCAGTCCAGGTGTTTTTCAGCCTAACTAGTACTCTGTTCATACAGCTTATACTTCTTCAGTTTACAAATGAGAGTAACATGGGAGCATCAAAGTCTTCTAAAGTGAAAGTACACTCAGTCCACCACTCTCCCTGCATACACAAAGCCTGACATCATCATAGAGGCAATAATGCTGGTCAAGCATTGCTTACCTCAATAACATTAACTTGTCTTGATTACCCTCCTTCTCTTTGCTTGTTTGCCTTGCTATTTGCCTGTTGTAGAAAATGTACTGCATGAGGATTATGCCTGAGGATTTGAGCTGTCTGAGTAGCACACAACACCTGCTCATCCCAACACAACTGGAGAACTCCTTCCTGCTGTGCACACCTTTGTAAATTCAGTCATCTCTCTTTTTTTGTACCTTTTATATTTAGCACATCTAAACCTAGTACGTAAGCACAAAAGACTACTCAAAGCCACAAAAAACTATTTAAGACTAATGGAAAGGAGAAAGAACTTCTTAAGGGAAAACATGGAAACACTTCAGGCTCATTTTCAAAGAAGGTAACGATTTGAGGATAAGATACAGAGCACAAAAATCTAAGATTATTACTAGAATGTTGATCTCATCTTTCTGAATGTGTGCTCATTAAATAGCATTTTCATTCCTTGAGCTACTGATGCCATTTAAATGAGGCATAAGCAATTAATAAATAAATAAATCAAGAAAACCAAAATATCAACAAAACTGAATTTGCAAAAGGGACAAATTAATAGAATTATACAAACATTTTTTATAAAACTTCCTTTTTTCAGAACTTAAAATGGAAAAGCATTTTTTGCCATCTGTATTAGGATCACCTGACATAATTTCAACACTAGGCGAAAACACATAATGCACAGATTGTCCTTCCTTATGTTTTTGTCATGGGGTTTTACTGTATTTCCTGCAATAAGAATTGTCTCACTTGAAAACAAATATTTAAAGCATCTTTTTCTGATATATGCTGCTCTTGTGCCATACCAATGGACTGAAATAAAATTCACTTTCTATATGCAAATGAATGCAACACAGATATAATGTTTAATGCAAGAGCCTGGAAGACATTACAAATAAGGTGCTTTGAAACCAATTGAAACATTAACTGCCTTTTGGGAAGAAAGGGCTTCTCCCCAGCTTTGGTCTGTTATTTGGGTTTTTTTCCCCCGATATAGAGAAAGCAAATTATTTGTGCTCATAACTACTTTCCGAACACAGTGAATATCAACATAAAGGACACTTTCAGTCTGTATCGGAGATCTTCCCAAACTTTTTTTAACACTTTCGGAATTGTCATATAGTATTTCCATTTTCTGCAGCAATAACATAAACTAACTAGAAATACATCAAAAGAGCATGCATTTAAGTATTCCTTCACTTAAAAAATACTCATTAAAAAGTGGTTTTCTTTGCACAGCTGTAACATAAGTAATAAGAGGAAGCAGAGCTCATACAACATAAGGGCTTGCAAACAGAAGAACAACATAAGCATCTGCATCGAACAGCATGAGTATAATGAGTTACCAAGAAAGTGAGAAGCCGAGAGTAGGTAGAGTGACACACAGCAGGTTTTTTAACTATCACAACATCATCAGCCTACCATACTGACTCTGATATGACTTACTTTTTTGTTATTAAAACTACAGTTGACTAAACCCTTCATTCAAGTTTTATTTATGTTAGGTATAAACCCTTAATGAGCTGACTCTTTTACAGAATAAAAGCATATTAACTGCTTCTGCCAAATATCTGTCATGTCTTAACTAGTGAAATTCTAATTTCCCTTAGAACATCCCATCACCATTACCATTATGTTTTAAACTAGATGCCTTTTGACCTTATTAGCATTTAGTAGTGCTTCCAATCTATCCTTTTAACTTCATACAGGAGCCCCAGCCTTTGCTGGAAACAAGTAATTCACAGTCACAGAAAGCCTTCCTCTGTTTCCAGTTCTAACAGCATTTGGTTAAGAGGTCTCAACTTCAAGGACCTGCCCAAAAGCTATACATGTCACCCTAGACTAGACATACTTGTTTTAATCCGTTCCTAGATGACCATATTTTTACCTTACTCTCTGCTTTTCTCTTTCAAGATTTCGCTTTGCCGTATCTTACTTCTCCTACATGGGAGAAGATGGTGAGACTGTTGCATGGAGTTGTCTCTCAAGAGCTTGTAGAAAACTTTCAAAGTGGGCATCTACTCAGGTATCCTCATTCTGCCTGCTAATAACATCCCACAATCTTGCCTTCTATCTTCTCACCTTCTGTCTTCAGCACTGGTCATGAAGATGTACAAGCTGCAGACGTGATGTTCCCACCCCTTCCAGCTGTCCACCGCTGCAGGACTTCGCTAGCACTGAGTCACCCACTGGATCAGGGCCTTGTCTTGTGAACTCTTGGGAAACAACAGCACTCCTTGCATCCCAGCTACAATGCAATTTTTTTTTCAGCAGCTTAGAGAATAACCTTTACTAGCGGTAAATACAAATGCAAAGACAGGTTTTGGTCTGAAGACTATTATTCCTGTACAAGCTTCTAAATCATCCAAATGATAGTGCCTGTCAGTCTGATGACTATTTCTAAGCTTATCAATTTGGTAAAATAAATAATTATTTAATTATGTACTGCATAGGTTTTAGCATAAAAGTTTACTTCAAATATTCTTTATTCAATATTTTCTCAAGAAGAGTTTATTTAGGTGTGTATGCATACATTTGTGCATATTAACTTATATGATCTTCATTTAAAGGCACTTAATTGTGTTTGTTCATCCCTTGAGAGAGTATATCCTCTTAAAGCTTTAAAATAAAGGTTTGTGTATTTTTTCTGCAACTACATCTCAGGAACAGTTTACAATACTGTTACAGAAACTTTGCAGCCAACCCACTGGCATACACTGGCAGTTTACAATCCAAACAACCTGTTCAGCTTTGTGTATCATCAATTGCTTAAACTGCTCACTGAGCACACATGAAAGACAAGTAACCTGCATGAAGGTTGTAAACTATTTGAACACCAAAAGATTCTATAATCACTTGTATTTCATAGAAGTCCAAGGAGTTTAACTCTTCTACCGGGCAAGAATTCATCTGGCTAAAAAATGAACATTAATGAGCTAATAACACATGGCAGTACTGTAACATTTTGCAAAGAGATTTACATATGCTGACCATAAACCACAAAAGTTAGACAAAGGCTGTCAAGTAGATTAACATGGGATCTCTTTGGGTCATTAGCTGCCAGGACCACAACTTGATATCTTCTATAGAGGCAGCATCTCAACAAGCACTACCCCAAAAGCTCCACTCTTCACTACAGACTGGAGGCATTCAGTGAGTGTGGATTCAGGAAAGTGAGAGCTGTGCCAGGTATTGCCAAAACAATTTCTTTCAAACACCTAAGATCTTTTATAAGTCTCTCATCCAAATAATGCTAAGAACTAAACACATTTAACTGATTAAATCTGAGAGATTTAGAACACAGAACATGGCTGCAGGCATTCCAGGAAAAACTCTATGCAAATACACATCACCGCATTGAAAGCATTTTTATCGCTGGGAGATTTCATTATCTAGAGAACACTAGAGTATTAATGTGTATGAAATCATTAAATATTAAAAATACTTTCTAAAAGCTATTCCTTTCCTCAGTTTAGGCAAAACCTTGAAGACATGTGCCCCATGATGATCACATTCTTCAGTTTTTGGAAATTTGTGACAAAGAATGCTATGAATCATGAATATTTAATAGCCAAATAACTTTTGATAATGAGTGAACAGAAAGAGTAATTATGAACAATGTGGCCTCAAGAGTTCAGAAGTAGTTTGTATTACTGTGCAACAGACAATTGTACTGAAGAAAAGCTACTAATAAAAAAAATACTCAAGACATAGAGGTGTACAGGAGGTCCCATGGAAACTGAGTTTTATCTTAAAATATGTTTGGTGTCAAAGCACAACTTCAGGCAACAGCACTCAGCTGCTCAACACTACAAGGTAATGCAGAAGGAAAAACGAAAAGCACTATTGTCAATGCCTTCATCACTGTGTGAGAAACACAAACCTGGTGACTCGCACTCTTCCATTCCGGGATGGACTGCACCAGAGATCAACACAGCAGTAACCTTTTCCCCACCCAACCTCAGATAATTACATCCCAGATCAGATGTCACCTTCCTGCAATAGCAAAAACTAAAAAACCTTTGAAAAAACAGTAATATTCTCTCTGGAAACATAAGACTATAGAAGCCGTATTCTTAGGAAAATATGCATATTTATTAAAAAAAACCCAACTTTTTCAACTGAAGATTTGATGAAGAGAATGTAGTTGAGAAGTGTCTATGCACGTATTTCTTGATTTAAGCAAGCACCGGAAAGTAGAGCTACTTTTTCTGGGACTTCAGAAAAAAAAAATTCAAAAATAACTACAAAAAACGTACTTCCACCTCAATAACCTCCAAAAGTTATTAATCCTTCATGCACTGAAAATAACATCTCCCCTTTCTAGATATGTTCAAAACACCAGTGAAACTTTAACAGCCCACATCATTCCTCTAATATGTTTGACTTGCACACTTATTTCATTACCAAGATTTTTTCTTTTTACAAACATATCACATAGTTTTTATTAAAACAGTTTCATTCCCACAGTAACACGGAGCAGTTCTTTATGGTTCTATAGGTTTTCATGTCACTTCAAGAGCAGAGACAAGAGCCAGAGCAAAATTTTTACTACAAATGAAACAAGGTGGCCACCGAACATGAAGGTCCAAGCCCCAGAAAGGGACAGAGGATGGAAGGAGTGTAATCTGTAAGCAAGGAAGCAATTTCATGGCAGAAAGTAAGTCACTATATTCAGTATGTGACATACATTTAGTTGGACTTTAAATTGAAAAGACTTCCCAGAAACTAGGCTGAAGAGATTAGAAGTAGGAATGAATGCTGTTCTCTCCTTGTATAAAGACAGCAAGTGAAGTAAGGTAGGAGTGGAGAAAAACTTTCCCTGGGTGAGGACTCACTGCACTTAACCAAACACTTTGGTAAAGTCTCCTGCTACCACACAGTTTTGTGTTAGTCAAAAACAAACCACAAAAAATTCACTACAGCTTATGACAAACTTAAGTGCTGCATCTCTCCTACAAGCCACAGGTTTCCCATTACAGCTATAAGAAAAGGATATAAAAAGACAGGGATCTTGAGCAAAGAGAGAAGGTGGACTGATTCCACCTCAGCTCACACCACCTATCATGGACAGTAACTTTAACACCTGCATGGGCTATGGCTCCCCAGAGCTTCCTCAAGAGTTTTTTGGCTCTTCTCATCATTCAAACACCAAAAGTGTACTGAAAACAGATTTTTTTTTCATACATAAGGATGTAGTAGCATGTCACACAGGTCACTGGAAGGAGACTCCAGAGGCAGTTTTAGGTCTACAACTTGCATTAATTTATTTACTTAGGAAAAGTTGAGTTCTGCAAAAGTTGACATCTCTCTTCCAAGAAAACTCCCAGAGCCTACAGGAGCAGACTACCTGTACGCTGCAAAGACTGAGCTGTTTGTTTCGTATCAGTTGCAGGACTGGTGCCAACCTCAAGACACATGATCAAGGCATGATCTGAACTGCCTACTGAGTATAGATACACATGAGATTTAACACACATATATTTATTACTTATTACTGAAGGTGAAAGGCTCTGAAAAATTATTAACACTGAAAATAATCCTTGCATTTATGCAAGCCTGCTTTTCATGGGAACATATTTTCCAACCTATCCAAAAACCTCTTTTAAAAGTCTGTGGTTTGTTGTAGATATTTCAGGGAAATTGCCTCAAGCTGTCACATTAAAAAGTACTGGCATGCTCTCCTAGCATTTATATATATACACACACACACGTACATACCTACATGTGTGTTTGTACACATATGCACACACATGCATATGTAAAGCTTCTTCAAGCTTTAGTTCCTTAAACAATTAATTGGAGTCTTCCACTTCAATTCTTCCTGAATTAAAGCATTCAGAAACGGTACACAGAGGATTTCTACTTTTTCCAAAGTAGGTATGATGTCATGGCATAAAAAGATCTGCAGTACATGGTCAATATATTCCAACCAGAAACATCAACTCTCCCAGCAGACTCCAGCATTCATTCAGTATTTGCCTGGCTACAATGGCTGTAGAGCAAAACTGGAAACTACTCCATGTTTGTCTTCCACAGATGTTCAACTCTGGATTCAAGTAACTGACTTAAAAAAGAAAGTCCAGTGTTCAAAGACAGCCCTTTGAGCTCCATTGGGGGTTTCTCATAATTTACAAGTTTATTTGCAGTAATTTCCCAATGAACAACATCAAAAGAGAAAATGGCAAATCACACACTATAAAGTTGAAAGACCAAAAGGCAACTTGCCTCTAAGATGCACTGAATTGCTTCCTTTAGCTGTAATGAAAGCCCTTAACAATTAACATCACGCGTGACTAAGCTCTTTGCGAGATGAATTTTTTCCTATTCACTAATCATTTGACTGCTAGGTGGTACAAGCAGACTCGGAATGATGGCTAGTATTTTTCACATGAGATATGATCATGCAATATAGTGCATTCCCTCTCTTACTACCACAGCATCTGCCCTTGCTGTGGACGTTACTGTGCTAACCAGGCATGTTCCCTTTACATGGGAAAAGTAAATTTTTACCTGATACTGTGACACCATATTTAGGACAATACAGTTTTCTAATAGCAACAGGATTAATCACGCAACTATTATGCTAGTAAATTTTAACACAAGTGAAATATTCTGCCAGTTGGAAGCTCAATAGGTGAAAGTGGCCAAAGATGACACTTACTTAGTAATATAAACCAACAACAAAATGGTGATAAATTTACAGTGTGGTGAAACCTTAGAAATTGTAAATATAATTCTGAGCTGCAGTAGTGAAGCTGAACATTGAGCACCACTGTAGAAGTTACAGATGAGTTCCCATACGTAGTACCACACCTAGTAATGATCACACATTTAAAAAGACAGAGAGAAGGAGAGAGAGAGAGAGAGAAGGAGAGAGAGAGAGAGAGAAGGAGAGAGAGAGAGAGAGAAGGAGAGAAAGAGAGAGAGAAGGAGAGAAAGAGAGAGAGAAGGAGAGAAAAAAGGAAACTGAGGCAAATGAAAGGAAACGTGATTAAGAGAAAAAGAGGAACAGAAAGCATGGATTCTTGTACCTTGCCAAATAAAAGCTTAGTAGCATTTATCAATATGGATGGATATTGATATGGATGGATATTGATATGGATGGAGGGCGCACAGTAAGCTTGCTAACCTGGACTTCATGAGAGCACACTTTGGCCTTTCCAGGGATCTGCTTGGTGGAGTACAATGGGATTAAGCACTGGGGGGAACAGGAGTCCGAGAAAGCTGGTTAATATTCAAGGACAACATTCTGCAAGCTCAGGAGCAATGCACACCGACAAAGAGGAAGTCAGGCAAAAACTCCCACCTATCTTGGTGTCATCTGCAAACTTACTAAGGGTGCACTCAATCCCCTAATCCAGATCATTGATAAAGATATCAATGAGAACTGGCCCCAGTACCAAGCCCTGGGGAACACCACCTGTGACCAGCCGTCAACAGGATTTAACTCCATTCACCACCAGTTTTTGAGCCTGGCCCTCCAGCCAGTTTTTTACGCAGCAAAAGTACACCAGTCCAAGCCACAGACAGCCAGTTTCTCTAGTAGAATGCTGTGGGAAACCATATCAAAGGCTTTACTAAAGTTCGGGTAAACAACATCAACAGCCTTTCCTCTCTTCCACCAAGGGAAAAATGTTGAGAAGCTCAACATGATCTGGCAACGTGTACTTGCAACCCAGAAGGCCAACCATATCCTGGGCTGCATCAAAAGAAGTGTGACCAGCAGGTTGAGGGAGGTGATTCTGCATCCAGATCCGGAATCCTCAACACAAGGACATGTACCTGCTGGAGGGGATCCAGAGAAGGGCCATGAAGATGATCAAAGGGCTGGAGCACCTCTCCTATGAAGGTAAGCTGAGAGAGTTGGGGTTGGTCAGGCTGGAGAAGAGAAGGCTGCAGAGAGACTTTATTAGAGCTTTCCAGTATCCTAAGGGGACCTACAAGAAAGCTGGAGAAGGACTTTTTACAAGGGCCTGTAGTGGTAAGATGAGGGATAATGGCTTCAAGCCAGAAGACGGTAGATTTACATTTGACATCAGGAAGTAATTTTTCACTATGAGGGCGGTGAGGCACTGGAACAGGTTGCCCAGAGAAGCTGTGGATGCCCCATCCCTGGAAGTGTTCAAGACCAGGCTCGATGGGGCTTTGAGCAGCCTGGTCTCGTGGGAGGTGTCCCTGCCCATGGATGAGGGAGGTTCAAACTGGGTGATCTTTAAGATCCCTTCCAACGTAAACCATTCTATGTTTCTATTTTCTTTCAAGTCTGAAAGAACACAAAGCGTACCTACACTGAAGGTAACATGGATATGAAAACTGGTAAAACCATCAGCTAGTTTTTCATTGGCCACTCCACAGATTTATGGCAGAACCTCCAAGTAAATATTTTCAAAGTCCTTTTCCAAGGAAAACAGTAGCTCTCCAAATGACATTTAGCAATGGAAAATTAACAATGAAGTTATTTACTAAAATTATGAGTTTAGTACTAAACTAAACATTCCAATTAGCAACAGCAAAGTTCTTTTAAATTGAGATGAGTGGGAAGCTCCTGCTGTTCTGGACTTACCTTCAGGACTGCTACTACTGAAGCGCATTTTCAGATACCAAAGCAAATATCACCAGTGTTCAGAAATATGAAAAATTTGAAAGCTCCTATTTAATCAGGTCAATAACTAACCTACACTCAGGGATGTATTTTAACACAGTTGTTCTGAGGGCTTCAGACTTTTTTTCCCCTTCTGAACGAATGAACTTTTTTCAGCATTTTATGAACAGCGTACACAGCTAATGGAAATCCTACTCAGATCAATGTGGGAGCATAAGTGCTTCTGCATCCCTCAATGCACTAGCAAAACACAGTCAGTGGCTGAATACTATAGAAGATAACTCACATGTTTAATAGAAACAAAACAATATTGTGACACTGGATTCTCACACGTGAGTGAGGCTCCTACAACTACAGATAGTTCTAGGCAGGAAGTGAGCTCCACCTTACCATGGCTAGCATGGAGGAATGCTCAATACATAGCTCCAATACAGAATTTCTTCTTGAAGGTACAAACAATAATCAATTTTTGCAAAGATGTAACTGACATGCTCTACAACTCTAAGAAAACCTCAGGCATCAAATGTTACAAAACAAATATATACACTTAGATGACCCTCTTGGATACACTAATACTACATTTCCAGAAATTACTAAAGCCAAATGTTAAGAAAAAAAAAAAACTTTTTACTATTTGACAAGGTTTTCTATTACAGTCAGTTACCTCCAGTTAGGTGCAATTATTTCCCCCACCACATGACGAAAAATATCTTCATCCACAAAAATTTAGAGCAGAAGAAGAACCCAAAATTCTACCAACTGCTTTCATTCGTTCTAGCAGGATAGATTTATATCTAATAATTTATTTGAAAACAACAATTAGAAATATCAATAGCACCTAACAAAACTATTTCATTTGCTGAGTTAAGCACTTTCCTAAAAGCTTGGTCATCAGCTACATCTGTTCTAGTTAAATTCCCTTACTTCTGGAACTGAGACTCATGCACTTCAGAAAATTTTGCCCAAAATTGATAAAAAGTGACAGAAAAAGTCACTGTGTTTTATCATGATCAACAATAGGAAGCTGTGCAATTCTGGCAGGACAGAAAAGTGTTTGTTGAAAAGTTATTGGTGTTGAAAAGTTATTATGATAATAGGTGTGCTACAGTCTGTAGTTTAAAAGAAAAAGCTTACAAGGAAAATGGAAAGTCAAAAAGCTACATTAAATTGAAGCTGGAAGCCAAAATACGTGTATATACAGAACAGAAGGACATAAGAGAAATGAAAAACAAGCTGAAAGCTAAGTTCTTAAGCTTTACATTAGAGAGACTGCAATAAAGACCTGGAAGCACAGCATAAAAGCTCCAAAGGACCTTCACTTATGCCTCTGGGAGCTTCGTTAGCAGCTTCGTTAAGCACAAGTTTTGTATACATCCATATGTACATACAAATGTACATTTCCATGCACACAGGTGCATGTACATTTCCATGCACAGTGTATGCCTCATGTAGTAGTTAAGGCCACGTGTATTTTCACTGCATTGCAGCCATGCATACAACTAAAGAAATGCTGCATTTCTTTAGTGCATCTGCTTCCATGCCATGAGGAGCTTGTTCACACATGCCACACTCAGGAAGGGCTCCGTGAACAAACATCTCCCCAATGCCAGCAATTGAGTCAAAAGGAGCATTGTCATTGGTGATGAAATTATAGTCCTTGAATGGCTGTAAAAAAAAAAAATATTACAAAATAAGGAAATAAAAAGCAAAAACATTTAGGAATTCAAATGCACTTTAAGACAACCTTGAAAATATAAAATCCAAAGTATCAAATGCACAAAAAAAAGAAAGCATAAAATGACAATACTATTTGAAAATTATTAAAAAAAATACTTCCAAGTTTCTAAATCAAATATTTTAACACAAACTAAAAATTAAAAATAAATAAATAAATAAAAATCTGTCCTGTCAGTACCTCAGGTTTTAATGTCCAGTATTCTAACTGCCTGGTTAAAGCAGCACATTCCAGAAGAAACTAATTTTAGAGCTCTTTTTATTTTTAAATGTTCACAAAGGTTAGTTTACTAAAGCTAAAACTTCAGCAAATGTGGAAAATGTGTCTCAAAAGTACTAAATAAAAAATAAACGAAAAAGTAACCTTCCTTTTCCTAGGTTCATTTCAAGACTAAATCATACATAACATTGCATTCAAGAAACATGTCTCAGTTACCAGGTTGCTTATCCTCATCCAGAATTTCCTAAAATTATACCTCTAATTTAGATGGTCTTTGTTTCCTAAAGTATATGTATGTTTTAAAAGAATTCTTTAAAGCAGGCAAAAAATCTTTTCTTAGTGTGATACCCAGGAAGCCAAAACTATTGCAGCCAGGATGGAACTACACATTTACTTGCTGCTGAGTTCCAAATATGTTCTAAAGAGTAACCAGCCTGTGCACTCATCTTGAGCTTAATTCATTAGCCAGCACTGTTCAGATGGAACAAACTCCTCAAAATGTTTTAGTTCTTACTCCACTTTAAATTAATGTATGCATTCTTTGAATATTTAATACTATATAATGAAATCAAATAATTAAATGAAAGCGTATTTGAGCGTGTATGTTACAGCAGCACATACAGACAATGACTTAATACATACCTTCTCACATAAGAACTGAAAATAGGTGGAAACCAGTTTGCTAATGAGAACCACAGAATAAATAAAGTCTGAAGACACTAAAATGATGCAGCTACGCTTTATACCTATTTGTCTATTTGCAGAAAACTCCCAAGAAACATACAGAACTGGAAGAGTAGCTTGAAAGTTTATTCTTCTAAAAAAGGAAACATAAGCTATTTTTGATACCTAATGAAACACCAAGGTAAATATAAGTACACTTAATCAATTCTTATTTCAAATAATTTCTGTAACTCTCCTTGTTTACAACTTCCAGCTTCTCTCTTTGTGAGCATTTTCTACTTCAGTAGAAGCACATCTTTTGATCTCATCAAAAGATGAGAAATTGGAAAGTGAAAGTTACCTCTGGGAGACTTTCTAAGTCAGGACATGAAGAGATACTAAGAACAGTTCAAAAAAAGATACAAAACCCATCAACTCTGGGGCTTGGGAGTGAGCTGGAGGAAACAACCTATGGACTATCAGTGCCTTTGAGAAGATTATACACACTTTGAGCAACTCTATACTATTTGATTTACCTGGCAATCTGCAACACACACTTCATCTTCAAAAAGGCTCAAGCAGAAGAGTTTAACAAAATTCTTTGTCGAAGTATGAGCAATAACCATGATTAAATTTGTACTCCTGAAAGGGAAATTTATTTCAGAACACCTAGGAAATACAAAATTTTGAACAAAAAAAATAATTCTCGGACTATCTATACAAACTAATTCTTCCCATCTGGTTTGGTTTACTTGATTTTAAGGTAAAGTACAGAAAATTATTTCCAGGTAAAAAGTAAAAAACATCAGGGTTTCATTGTGCTTTCTTTCATGGATCCACTTAAAGCACTGAATCCACTGTTGACCCTAAAGCAGAGAAGTTTTCCATCAGTAAGTCTCTATTTAAAAATCAAGCTTATTCCTTCTATAATGTGACAGGCACTGTCAAGAGTGATGATGTGATGGGTTTAAATGAGATGAGTCTTACAACAGCTGTGCCACAATTGCATTGTCTCATATCAAATACTATTTTTAAACACACTTCAACAGCTAGCTAGCCTTCTGCACCAGACTTCTCTGGAAATGCCACCTCCAATACGCAAATTGCACAAAAGTCTTAAGAAAACACTTTCAGAGAAAACAAGAGAAAAAAGTTGAATGTGGTTAGGTTTAAATTTCTATACAGGTTGAGAGATGGTTCAGGATACCCATATGCAGAACTAAAGACACATTTTCAATCATGTAAGAATTTCTCCTAAAGCTTTTCTTTTGCTTTTCTGTGGGATGCTTTGATAATTCAAACAGGAGCTTATTCTTAAAGAGAAAAACTTTTGAAATATTTGCTTTAAGAAAGTATAAACATTCAAAACAGACTAAGACACTGTTAGATAGACCACATAGTCCTGCACATAGATAGCTATATCTATCAAAAGATCAAAAGCATATGGGGTGCTTTGTATGAATGTAAATTTCAGTTTAAAATTAACATAGCCGGCACTGGAGTTGATGATCCTTATGAGTCCTTTCTAACTTGAGATAGTCTGCGATCTTATGATATTTTCTCCCACAGAATGGGAAAAACAGGCTACAAAAAGAAAAGCTTTATAAACTTAACATTAGAATAAATGTCACAAATACACTGATGAATAGTCTTTAAATATTTTTATGCTGCATTTTTAATTTTTCATTTCCTGAAGAAAACCTTCTCTGATAGTCAGTGTTTATACCCTGACAATGGTTGATTTCTGTTTGAATTGTTGTGGAACAACACTATTTGATGTATTATAAACTTAGGTTACAAATTACAAAATAGTATTTTGAAACCACAATCATTTAAAAAAAGGGGGGGAGGGGGCAGAGGCAGCAATAGAGCAGTCAGCCTTTTTTTCCAAAAGGCCCTCTATAGTCAAGTCCCTACTAAACAATAAAATGCAGAAAAACATAGCATCTCTGTTTTTTAACTGTATTTTTGTTTCTGAAGAATAAAACAAGCATGAGTCACTAAAATCAAGCTAATCTCTTCATTCATTTAAAGAAAAACATTTCAAGGTTTTAAAATTAGTGGAAAAGAAAATGCCAGCTTGAAATACATATTCTGAAGCATAAAAGCAAAAGGCCCTTTTCAATCTCTGCTGGTATCGATTTGGGGAAGCAGAAGTTGCTAACTTCTAACAAAAACAAAAAGGCTTTTTACAGAGACATTTTAGACAAATTTGTCAAGTTTATCACACCTCAATCATTACAGCCTCATCAAAACTGGAGTATAAATTAAGATACAGCTGACAAATATATCAGAATAAGAGTGGACTTTCTGTAGAAAGAAAATGACCCATCCGAAATACAGCACCTCTAGCTGATATTTCCTCATGTAGGAAGGAAACGTACAAGACTTAGGCTGCAGTTCATCTGTTGCTTCCAGCCAATCTGAATATCAGCTGCTGCCAAGAAGGGCAGTTTGACACTGTCCTGTCCTTTCATTCCTGGCATGAACGTCACCACCTCTTTCTTCTGATGCTCTACTGACTCAGCTGAAGCAAAGACGTGGTCAGATTCAGGTTTCAAGTGTCTCACACCCCTCCCTGCTCCAGCTCAGCAGAGGGCTGCACAAGTCCTGCAGAACAGAACAGCAACCAAAAGGAGTGACCACACTTCATTGAAAGTCCACATTTGTGTCAGCTTAGAGCAACTGTCAAATTGCAGCCCAAGGGCAGGTTTTTGTCTCCTCCATTCTGTACAAGTGCCCTAAAGACCCTGTTATTAGACTCATCCTCAACAGTCTGATGACTGATTCTTTATTTAAAGTGAGGAGCTCCATCAGCAGAGACAGAGAGACACAATCACCTTAGCCCGTTAGTCATTTGGTATGTGGGAGACACAGCCTTCAGCTCTGGCTTCAAACCTAGCAGAACAAGAATGAAACTCTAGAAAGCCCCAGGAGTAAGAGTGGCTCATCGCAGGCTTGTACACCTCTTCTTTTCTTATTCATTATGAAAGACAAAGAAAATTAAAAAAAAAATAAAAATAAAAAAAAATTGTAGCCCTTTCCTTGCCAGTAAGCATAGTATGCATATAAACTAGCACAGCTTACCAGCTAACTGTAGATGGTAGCAGAACAAACCCTGACAGGCAGCCAGTCATACCCACACCAGTTGAGCCACCCAGCAAAGACAAGTATTTCAGGCTTTCTCTTGACCTCTTTGATTTCCTTCAGCCTCACCAAAAAGAGACTTAAATTCCAGTTCTTACAAAAGAAATCTAGTAAAAAACTGATGCAACAGTGATTCAACTTTTCTAGAGCTTTTCTGCTTCTATGAATTTTATTTTAAAGGAATGGTTTCCAGTTTATATTAGTCTTCAGTAGCACATACTACTTAAATTATGCATCTTCCCAAAAGCAGTGAAGTTCATAAAAATCTTGCAGCACAACAGGACCCAGTTTAATATTTACATACAACAAGAGGGCTTTGGGACAAAAGTGCAACTGGCTATGCAGAAATTCCTGGTCCCAATCTTGGATTTTGCACATGTGTATCTGAGACAATAATTCCTCTTCTAGCATACAAAGGGTGTGATCTAAGGCAGGAATGAAAAAGCACATAGCAAAAGTTCCATTGTCCTAGGAAAAAAGCCACTTTTGTCACCTACTAATTTACCAACCCGCAACACGTCAGGTACCGTTCAGGTGCAGTATCAGACTGTTTGAAACAACAGACTACACAGCACAGACTATGCCAAAGCACAAATGCAACTTCTCACTTTCTGGACACCCTATTTTGTGTGGAAGGAAAGGAGCAGATTTAACACTGGGACAGCATCCTAAGCAGTTTTGTCTTAATCATCTGCATCTTCTGGGGCATCTCCTGTACCAGCAACAGAGTCAAAGATTGTTCTAACAGACAGAAACACTGATCAGAAATGCCAGCTGCTATTGCAATGCCTAACAGATATTTTTCTTTTTCCGTCTCTTATGATATAGATCTAGGGACTTCAAGAGAAACTGACAGTCAAGACTGGTCTCGCCCCATGCCAGATCCCACAAGACACACATTTTTTCCAAAAAGTTTATGTTTCCAGGCCCCAATCACACCATGAAAACCTGAGCTTCTGGGCAGTCATATCGCTCAGTTTCCAAAACTTACCAAAGTCAAATATATTTTTTCACTCTATCACACTTAGGCTCAGTGCCTGGAGCCAAAATTTCCTGACATTCAACATCAAAATAAATTATAACCATAGCAATAATGTTATCTATTACCAGTTTTTTTCCCTTCCCCAGATTTCTTCCCAAGAAGATAAACCAGAAAAACAAATGCAAAACCCCTTCCAAGATACAATTGTCAAGGCAGAATCATAATTCTGCTATCTGATACAGACCAGCAGGCATCACAGACCCGTAAGGATTTAACAACAACCTTGTACAGACATAGCCCAAACACATCAGAGTGTAAGATTAAGCTGCCAACGTCGCATGCTGTTTGGAAGTCTGATTAAGAACCACCAGTCCTCCATCAATATCCATCTGCACAATAAATGCCTTCCCTGCTCTACTAGTGCAACAGGTGCGTTATTTTACATTTACATTTACAACATTTATTGAAATAGTCTCTAAAAGCACCTTTATATTGTGAAGTAAAGGATAGGACTTTGACCTCTAAGATTTCTACCTAGTTAGTATCAACTAGTTAAAAGTTTACTTTTGCTCACCTGTTTACATGCACCGTAGCCTAACAAAGCCATTTTCAAAATGGCCACCTTTCCCCAGGCCATTCAGAAAACCACTTTTCCACAAAATTATTTTTCCTGTCTTTTTGTCATTAATAGCACATAACATCTTTCAGTAGCCCTTTTAAATCAGTTTTCCCGCTTAACACAGGAGTGCTACAAGGGTAAGCATATATAAATATTAAAGAACCAGTCAAAATAACTAGAATCATACTCATCAAATTAGCTATCACCCTATACCCTTTTGGGCGGTTACATGCTTTTTATCTACAAAGGTAGTATCTATTTTTATCTTTTTATCTACAAAGCTAGTATCTATTTTTATCTACAAAGATAGTCTTGCCACTAACCACAGTATTTCCAGAGAAATCAGTCTGAATTTTAGTTACGGTGTTGCAAACAAACTTTCCGGTTACCGCAACACATCTTTTTTACTTTAGAAAATGCTACTGCAGAACAAAGTCATTTGCTCCTAAAATGTCTTCAGCATGGGAAGGTTTGTTACACTGTGTGTGTCCTTAATAGATTTTAACATTGTTTTACACTAAGAAAAACACTGTTAAAAGTGTATCATTGACACAGGCACTGTAACAAACTTTATTTTCTCTACAACGAAAATTCAACCCTATGCCCTATTTCTGCTTTTGCCACTAATGAACTCTGTTAAAATACATCTGAGTAATACAGAAAATACAGACAATTCTTCTTCAAATACCACAACATATTTAAAGAACCTGCGATGCAGAACAAATCTCTAGATACATCACATGCTTATCCGAAAACAAGTTCTTAAAAAGATCCAAGCTGAACAGCATAAGTCAAACACAGCAGCATCCTGTCAAGAATTATATGTAGAAACCTGCAAGGTAATACTTTAGCAACTAATTGCATAGAATTACTTACAACATGGCTGCAGTAATTGTCACTGATGCAAATCGAAAGGCACAAGTAGAAACAAACATGCTCGCAGCAACACGCTGTGAATATTTTCCTCTCTTCCTTACATTCTGCAGTTTACATTCTGATGAATGCATTAGAACATAATTATGGTGCAAGGAGATTATGGATAAATCTACTTAATTTGCAAAATGTAAAACTCTGTAAACAAACAGCACATTGCAATTTACACTGTCACTTACCTCATATGACCAAACGCACTGAGTTCCTCCAAACCTTCTAACACACCTGCCCACCTCCACATCCTCATGAGTGGTGTACATTTCTCGAAGGCATTCACCTATATGTGGCACCATCCTCCTGAGGACCTCCCGGCTGAAGATCATTCCCGGCCCTCCCATGCAGAAATTCTCTCCAGGCTCCAGCCCAAGTTTTCCGAGTTCTTCAATATTACCCAGACCAGTCTGTCCCAAATACAGAGGTTTACTGCTGTTCAGTGAGCGAAGAAACTCCTCCAACTTTTCACCTGCAAAGGAGAAAAGATTACTGTTATTTCTCTGCCTAGTCTGCCAGTCATCTCTTTTCCTGTACTTTGGGCTCCTTCAAAAATGTAACAGGCACCTGAGACTGTCACAAGAAATCACTTCCAAAGCACTTTCAATCACTTCCTAATTGAAAATAGCCTTGGACAAGCTTTCCTTTCATAGACCTTTTTTTTTTTTTAATTAATTTACATTACAATATTTATTCAGCCAAAAGCCAGAATACCATCAAAACTTAATTTTACCAGTAAACCTTGTTCTGTTCAACTGATACTGATGGAAAGCACTCCCTTGCTCGTACAAAACCCTCTAAAGCAGGACAATTTGCCTATGTAGTTCCAGGCTGGGGAGGAAAGGGAGGGAAAATGCCAGGTATTATTTTAATAGGATTAATTTTTGAGAAAGCCAGAGCAAACTTACATTAACCTATATAATTATATTTGATTACAGGGTAATCATTAGAACAATGTAAAACTCAGGCTCCTTCCAAAGTATTTCCAGTGCTACAATGTCTGCACACCTATCCTTCAAACCTCTTTCTTTTAAGAAATTGTGATTTCATGCTTACTTGAAATAAAAAGCTTCTGGATAGGTTAAACTAGGAACCTTGGAACCAATTAAAGACAGGTTCATTACAAGTCCAAAGTGAGCCCAAAGAAAACAGTGGCAACTTTTTTGTCTGCAACCAAATATACACACATATCTACATGTGTGCATGTGCGAGTATTTCACAGATGAATGACAGCCAGCAAGCAGGCAGCCCATTAAACCACTCAAACAAAATCAAGTGACAAATTGGGAAGTATACAGTTACCTCCACTTAACTTTAAACAGTGCTTTCAACAGTGTAAGCAACCACGCTCATAACCGTGGCTTGCACTTAACGACCTCGGCTGCTCTTTCTTCCCCAAGAGCAGGACACTGCACGAACTCCAGCAGCAATAAGCACAGACCAAAAGGAAGTGGGTTGCAGAACATCATTTTCTAACGGTGCCATCAAACTCGCCCGGAAAGAGAGCCGGCGCTTTCCAGAGACAGACGCCGCGAATGAGAACACCAGCTTTACAGGTAGCCTCCAGAGGCTACATGTGCTCAGCCGAAGCGTCAGTGAGCCAGCGGAGAACTTTTGCTAGCGCTGAAAACACCATCGCCGAGGAGCGCCGAGCCGAAGCCCTCGGGCGGGACGGGGCCGCCGCAAGCGCGAGGGCCGCGGCACAGGGACCCCACGCTCACGCAGGGACCACTCGCCGCGCTTGCCTCGGTCCAGCCCGCCGCACTGGCCCGGCGACGCGGCCTCCCGAGGAGCGGCCCGGTCAGGCCCCGCGGGGGCACCTCGGGGCTCCCACCACGACCTCGGCGCCGGGACGCCACCCCACGCCCCGCTCTCGGGGGCTTGAAGCAAAGTGGGTCGCAGTACCCCTTGCGCTCCCCCCGCGGGCGGGAACCAAGCCTCCCACCCCCCGCGGCACGCCGCCGGGACCCCGGGTCTCCGCTCCCCTCCCTGCCCTTCCACCGGCGAGACGAGTCCAAATCACCTTTAATGTAGACGTCGTCGTCCGCCCGCATGAACCACTCGTACTTGTCCAGGTAGTGGTCGTACATGTACTTGATCATCATGAAGGACTTCTTCTGCGGCGGGTAGGAGTCGTCCACGCCGGGCAGGGCGACGACGGGCAGAGGGGGCAGGCCGGGGGGCGCGGCGGAGCCCTGGCTGGAGAAGAACTCCACGCGGCCCGGTACCGAGGACGCCCACGTCCGCTGCGCCGCCACCGCCCGGCTGCCCAGGTACTTCTGGGCCGTCATCACCCCCACGTAGAGGAAGTTGCGGGGCTTGGCGCAGCCCGGCCCCCCACCCCAGTCCCCGCTCCCGTTGCGGCTGCCGCCGGGCCGGCCGCCCCGCTTCTCGCCGCCTTCCTCTTCCTCCTCCTGCTCCCCTTCCCCGCCGGCGGCAGGGCTAGAGACCGTGCCCTCCGCCGGCGGCGGCAGCTCCCAGGGGCTGCTCCTGAAACTCGTGCCGCCCAGCACCGCCGCTGCCTCCGGCGGCGCCTGCTGCCCTCCCGGCGCCGCCGCGCCCCCGGCCGCCCCCGGCCCGGCCGAGCGGCCGTAGTAGGAGCAGAGGCTGGCGCCGTGCCTCTTCTTCTCGCTCAGCTCGACCACTTTGGGAGCGATGAGCCAGGAGGCGGCGGTGAAGCCCAGCACTAGCCCCAGCACCACGCTCAGCCAGGGTCTCCGGGTCCGCGCTGCCATGGCGCGGGCGAGGCGGCTCCCGGAGCGCCGCAATCGCCGCTGCCGGCGTCCCCCCCCGGCCCCGCGCCGCCTCCCGCTGGAGGCGACCCCGGTCC
>KZ505865.1:375659-390882 GCA_002844005.1 Limosa lapponica baueri
GCTTAATAGCCCTTTCAGTGTAAAGATTTTTCCTAATATCCGATCTGAACCTCCCCTGGCGCAACCTGAGGCCATTTCCTCTTGTCCTGTCACCTGTTACTTGGGAGAAGAGACCAACCCCTGCCTCTCTACAACCTCCTTTCAGGGAGTTGTAGAAAGCGATAAGGTCCCTCCTCAGCCTCCTTTTCTCTAACCTAAACAATCCCAGCTCCTTCAGCTGCTCCTCATAAGACCTGTTCTCTAGACCCCTCACCAGCTTCGTTGCCCTTCTCTGGACCTGCTCCAGCACCTCAATGTCTTTGTTGTACTGAAGGGCTGAAAACTGGATACATTACTCGAGGTGGGGCCTCACCAGTGCCAAGTACATGGGGATGATCACTCCCTAGCCCTACTCACCCCACTGTTCCTGTTACAGGCCAGGATGCTGTTGGCCATCTTGGCCACCTGGGCACACTGCTGGCTCATATTCACCTGGCTGTCAACCAACGCCCTCTGGTCCCTTTCTGCCAGGCAGCTCTCCAGACACTCTTCCCAGAGCTTGTAATGCTGCATGGGATTGTTGTGACCCTATATCTATCTATCTATCTATGTGCATGCCTAATTTTATTGTGCAAGATGCTCATCTCCAGCAAAAGCCATAAATTGTTCCTCACATCCATTTGTCATTTCACTGAAGTACATTCTATTTAGTTCAGATCCAGTAGCATATGTTTAATTGTTGGTCAGCGAAACCACCTATTTTTGTGTCTAAGTCCATGGGATTGTCTGTCACTTCATGTGACTATCAATTGTCAGACACAGACGAGGAGTATGGAAGCTGGTATTGTGTGTTGCTGGCAAAATAAATGGAACAGATGTGAGAGTAAAATTTCAAGCCTTTTTCTGAAGAGACAGAAGGAACTTCACCCACCTAATGAAGAAAAACGCCTACTCTGCATAGTCTTTAGCTAAAAAGAGGTCACTTATTGAAGTAATGTTCAGTTTTTCCTTGTCCCTCTGCCATATGCAGTGAGCAGGCTGTGTGCTCTTTGTGGTTTTGAGATGTGTGAGCATCAGGCTCAGGAAACATACCCGCTAGCTTCCCTAGGGCTGAGCATCCTTTCCAAAGCAGACTATCATTCATTTCCTCTCTACGTACACACAGGCTGGAGCATTTATATTGCCAAGCAGCAAGGCATTATGTAGCAAGCACATATGCGTATTCATTCTGCTGTCACCACTAAAAACAGCCCAAGCAATGTGTTTGGGCACAAAAATACCACCCAAGATGTCCTGTGAGCATCAAGATGGCAGAACCTGGGTCTACCGAGCTACTAGCAGGCTATCAAGCTGCTCTCAAGCTACTAACAGGCAACAAGCTAAGGGGAAGGCTGTCCTTCAGAAATCTCTTATCATGTCATCAGGGATTATCAGTATTATGAGTGTCTCAGCTTTCTGTAGGAGACTTCCACTTAAAATTACTATCTCCCGCTCTTTCTTCCCAGCCCCCCACAAATAGTCAGGGTTTGCTCGGTCCCAGCAAGTCATGTGCAGAATGACTTTCAGTAGTAAGGGCTCCTTTATGCCTACACAACCCAATCATCACGGTGTCCCAAATTTTCAGACAACTGACTGCTATGGGGTTGCAGAGGTACAATGCATGGCACTAAGCTAGTTCCATCGCTTATGCATATGCTGAAATGACTCCAGCCAGTGTCAGCTGGGCTGATTCCTCAGGTCTGACAGTGCTTATTTTTGTCAAAAAAACTCCAACAGGAGACCTGTGAGAGGTGACCATAAAGCCTTTTACACACTTCCAAGATGAAAATGGACCTTAAGGTGTTGTGTGTTATCAAGATAGTTTATAAAGGAATTGAGTATAAAGATATTTGGAGCAGAAATATTACAAGTGTGTACCTGCATGTATATTTTTAGTTCATTGCTCTACCAGTATTTCCATACACTGTGGGGAAATCTGTTGAAGGTTTGTGGGTTTTTATGGACAGACCAAGACACACACTGGGCTGCTTCTCTAGGAGCAATGGTGGCACCTAGTGGTTAATAATAAGTCCTCTGTCTGTGTTTGGAAAAGGCGTGAAATCCAGAATGCCTCTGCAGTTAAAATAAATACTTGATATAACAACTTGCTAAGATGGGTATCGTGAGTTCATGTATACATGGCTTTTTACATGTTTTAAGGCATTTGATAACAATATTACACCAATGTCAAGCTGAATGTATTGGGGGAACGGGAGGGGCCAGGGACAGGTGGTAGCTTCAAACACTAGAAAGATAATCCTATAATAAAAATTGCATTGGAAATTAGAAAATCTGCCTTCTGTACACTGTACCATGTGTTTCTAATTATAATCTTTGGGTAGACTCTTAACATTATGGGGCTTTCTCTTGTAAAAGACGCGGAAAAAGCAATCTCCCATTTCACCACCGTAGTTTTACAGCCTCTGATCAACACATAGCCTTTAACAAAGGAACAGCAGAAACATAGGGGTATCCTTGTCCTTAGTAATACTTTAAAACTAAAAAAAAATTTTTTTAAGCTCTAAGAGGAGTTGCCAGTCTGTCTTACACAACGATCCCAGCAGAAGCCTGAGTTCAAATGGCTGGTTATCAACTTCACATTCCCACTTTACTTTTTTGAAAGTAATTCTGGCCATACAGAACCCAGTCATTTTGTCTTCTACATGCACAAAGCCTTGGACTGAAGGGGCAGTCAACACGTCTGCAGTGTCAGAGGGGAACAGAACTGTTTTTTCCCAAACTTTTTATCCTATGCTTTAGTGGTAGTCTTACTACTTTTTCTTAGGTTGAAGTCCAAAGCCAAAGAGATAGATTGTTATACCAGTAGGCGTCAAATTCAACACTGGACAGAAAATAAAGGAATATAAATCTCAAGTGCATTCTTGGATGTTTTCACTCAGCTGGCTTGCTGAGATATCTGAATATGATGCTGACACTTGAGTTGCAGTTTAGAGATGGTACCTATTGTGTAAGGGGCATATAAAACAAGATAGCGCTAACACCACTCACAATCTTTTCACAGCAGCCATAGGTGAAAAGCGCTGACTAAGCTGGCTGCACTTTAAGTGAGGCTGAGGGAAAGCTATGAAACTGTGTCTTTGCCACAGTCTTTTATCCTGCTGGTCCCATGTCTTGTGTAAGTCCTCTCATGAAATGAAGCTTTAACAGTATAGGTTGATGAGCTGAGACAGAGCGAACCCCAGAGCCCATTAGATCTGAGCAGGGAAGAAAAAGCATTTGATTTGATTCCACTGTCAGGAAGGAGCCCACTGAACTGAATTCTGGTCCAGATTTATTTCACTCAACCCCAGACATCCTACACAAACAGGTCAGTTAGAACAGCAATATTTCTTTTCTGCATTAGTAACCAGTTGCTAAAGCATGCAATATGCCAGCTGTAAAAGAAAACTGAAGCACAACTGGGAGGAAAAATTAATTGCTCCAGTGGTACTAGAGCTGTTACTTCAGATAGAACTCCTGACCCTTAACTGTGCCAAGTTTTGCTTTAAAGAGAGCTTTATGGAATAGTAAGATTAAATATAGACACAAATACAAGCACACATATCAAAAATTGAGTAGCTGCTATGGTATAAAACAGCTTGGTGCCATTCCAGCAATTCCCATTTGGGATTGCCAGTACAATAAGTGTCTCAGCTTTCCGTATGAGTTTTGTTTCTATGTACGTTGGTATGGAAGTCATACAATGTATGTTTCCCCCGGGGCAGACCAAAATCAACTTTAACATATAATTAGGTTCTCTGCTTAGATTTGAAGGTATTAAGGACAGGTTTAGAGAATTTCAGAGATGGAAAACAACTTCAGATATCTATTTTGTATTCTTTTCAAGAGGATCTTGGTAACATATTGTGTGAATTCAAAAAGCAGCCTTAGGGATGGCTTCAATTTATGTTGTAGCAGCCGCTATAATCAACTCAAGCTCTGTTAGGAAGTTAAGAAGGAGTGATGGTGATGAATGCCATTTTCAAACAAAACAAGTAAGTCTGGGAAAAATGGTGACAAATGGATCTACTTGACGCAAGAAAGAAAGAACTCAAGACTGACATATTCATTACTGAAAGTACTGAAGCAGTTAGTTTCACTAGTCAGACAGGTCTCAAAATTTTGCAGTACAGTTTCAGTCTTTGAAGCCAAACCAAAACTTTTTTCACTGCTTTTTCACTTTCACTCTTTAAAATATCACCATGAAGCAGAGAATCCCTTTTAATGTGTGAGGCTACAAAAAATTTATAGCATTTGGCTCTACATGATAGACCGTAATGTGCCCACCCCGCAAAAAAGAGGTAGCACTGCCATCTGTGAAACACTAGACATTTAAATTGTCTTGTAGAGGAAACTTTGAAAACATGAAGCTTGAAATTCCCTTTGTGCATTCAATATTATTGTGAAGGCATATATACATCACTTACAGAGAAGTTGTAACTGGCAACTGTCCTTTAACATTTTCATAAGCAAATATTTATTTATTGATACATCTGGGTAGTCACATGCATTAATGGTATACTAACTAAGAAATAGTTCTATTGGCTTTATTTTTACTCTTATGTTCTAAAACTCCAAGATGTTTACACTGAAGTTGGCATTATCACATGGTGCCTGCGTCATTGGAACACCTGACTCTATCACCATTTGCATTTCTCCATGCAGTTGGATTTCAGAAAGTAATTACAGGTCCAATCTATTAAACCTCATAGCCATTTGACTGAATTTGATTAAAGCCTATTCCGTTGATTTCACTGGGCACTGGACCCAGTCAGATCTTGGATACATATGGCCCTTTCTTTCAAGGGAGATCATCTCCTCGTGTATATTCAGCCACATCCACGCACTTACCATCTTACTACCATTTCCTTGAAGAGCAATGACCCCTACTGGGGCAGGAATTCAACTGCAATACCTTACTCCTTCACTACTGAACACAGAGCCAGTTGTGGAGTTCCTTGTACTCAGTCCCACTCCAGATTGAGATCAGTGAAGTGTAACAGGCATTACTGAGAGGAAAACCTTTGTATCTTCCAGAATTATATTGAGTTCTGAAAATGCAGCAGTAACTTGAATTTTAGATTCAAGATGAGTTTGCAATATCAGCTATTACCAAGCCCATCTATTACTTATGAAATGAATGTACCTGATCTGCAATTTAATGAAAGATAAATGTAGAACTTCATACTCCTGTAATTTATTTTTGAATTAACACTAAATTGAAATAATATGAGTGATAGACTAGGCTGTGAAAACCATACTTATGAAAATCCTCTCAGATTTAACATTTTTGACATTTATTTATGAAGAATTTTTATGACACTTAAGTGTACATTGGCAATTTGTATGTAAATTTTATTTAACATATTTTATTTTTCAAACTTTCAAACAGCTTAATTTTTCTGTATTTTGTAGTAGTTTTCCCCCTCATCTTAGAATACAAACAAAAGAGACTAAATCATTCTCTCTTAGGAATAGGAGACATCTATACACAGCTCCCAACTACATGTGGGATACATGAAACAGTCCTATGTAGTGGACAGGAGTCTTTACTCTCTTTCTCCTCAGCTGCCACGATAGCTGTCAACTTGTACAGAAGGCATAGTCTCAAGTAGTTTCAATGGGTTTGAGAGATTGTATATAACTTCTCCCCACAGGGGCTGACCTCCATAGGAAATACTCAGATGAGTTAGGAAAGGTGGACTCTCATGCCATCTAACCTGTAATGCAGGCATGTGTTGTAACACACTGCACAGGCTTTGATCCTAACACCAGATAAGGCATGTGGCTGTAGAGCACTGTGGCATCCTTCCAGTCCAAAGTAGAGCATCTTCTCCTTTGAAGCCACAGGATGAGACGGTACACTGCATGGGCAACCCTTGTACCAACAGAGGCACTCTTACCTTGAAGCAGGGAAGCACTCTCTGGAGCCACAGTATGGATGCACTGGTAGAGGCTGTAGGCAAAAAGACTTTTCCAAAATCCTGCAAAACCTGAAGTTACCCAATTTGGAGCATGTTCTGCTACTGTTGTCCCAAGAAGTGTATTTTGGCCTTATTGGGTCAATTAGGATAATTTTCCTGAAAGAATCCCAAGCAGGGGAATCTGGAGAATGTTTCAGCGGAATTGAGGACCTGTGCATCCCAGGGAAACTGTTGGTAGAAGGAATCTGTTTTTCATAGGTTCTTGCATTTCTGATACTAGAGAATGCAGTGTTATTTGCTGTATTAACACTTCTGTCAAACCTAACACTTTTTGCCTACTCTTCTAGCAGCAGAAAGAAGGATTAAGCAGAGTAATTTCTGCCCTTTGAAAGAAAGTCAGCAATATGCTGCATCTCCATATGCGCTTAGGAGAGACAGAAAGTCATATACATCAATCCTGGTAAAGAGGTAGCTACAATCAAAAGGAACTTAACAGAAATTCTTACTTTTTAAGACCTCGGCAGAAACATTTGGTTCTAAGTGTACTGTGAGAACTGACTGTACACAGAAAGATTGAGGTTGAAAGTAAAAACCTTTCTTGCTTAACATAACTTCCCTACAATAACTACAGTAAGAAAACAACCTGTGTAGTGCTTTCTTCCAAAATTTTAAAATATATTCATAAGGCAGAAAATGTTCTTGCTGTAATACCAAAGGTAACACCACCATTTGATCAACCTGGCCACAAGAAGTCTTTTTTTTTTTTTCCCTTGGAAACAAAAGAAACGAAGGTAAAATACAAGATTAATTTCTAATAGCAATAGTCATATCCTCTGTACACAAATACCTTGCTGAATCAACACATACAAGGAAGCTGCATGGCATATACTTTATTGTGTTGTTTTATGAAGGCAGAGGGCATTGCTTGAGAAGTGGTTGCCAAAAACTCTGAAGGTTGTTCAAGCCGTTTGAAAAGAAAAATCTGTCAGAGGAAAGAAACTTTTAAATTAAATTTAAAAAACAAAACAAAACAACACAAGAAAAACAAACTAACAAAACCCAAAACAAACAAACAAACAAACAAACAACTCCAAAACACAAAAACCAATCAAACAAAAAAACCAAAAAAAACCTAAACAAACCCCAAACACTTAGAAGAAATCTCTAGAAAGGAAACAGCAGGATGCCTATAGAAGTGAGCAGCTATTAGTCCCAGGAGAGAAATTAAATAGTTATCTTCCACTGTAAATCAGCCGAAACGAAAGTGCCAAGAAACACATACATACAACATTTAGTGTCACCACACCATGTGACATCTTAAAAGGAAAAATTAAGAGAGATCTGTGGTCCCAAAATTATTTTAAACAGTCTTTTTACAGATCTTAGGCATGTTGGTTTGGTGAATTTCCAGCAATGTTTTCTTTGGTGCAGTCCTTTTTTAAGAATTGTTGAAGAGGATACTAACAAGTTTATAATAAAGTGAAGTTTCTTCCAAATTAACTAGGAATTTTACTTAAATATCACTTTTCCTCAGACTTGGCATCAAAGTCATCTAATGGAATGTCCTTCTAGTCTGCAACTTGAAATATTTGGCTGAAGGACAAATAATTCTTAAAAGACTCACTCTTTGCATTAAATATTGCAATAACATTGTTTTGCAATTGTTATATAAATCTAGAATAAAACAGCTTTATTTTGTATATTACATAACTTTTCCATTCCAATCCTAGAGATGAATTTCCAAGTTTGCATTAAGAATAAAAAGAATTGTACTGAAACATTAAGAGAGCAGAATATCAAGAATTCTAATGAGAACCAACTTCTGCAGCACGTAAGTTTTTTGGTGGTAGAGTTATCTTAGGAAAACCATGCCACTGACTCCTTGCTTGTCACAAGTGTATGGACACAGCATTGGGGAAAGTATCTGACCAAAGTACATACAGCTAAACATAGTCAGTAAGGTAAAATTTAATGGGTGTCACTTTATAGATCCTACTATCATACACCTTTTTTTTTTTCCTTTTTCAAGAAAATCCTGAGGAAGCTTATTTCTTACTTCAAGGTCAGACATACATCATATATTTAGTTTCTTAGCTAGTTCTTCTGTCCCTTGGCAATTTGTTATGTATTACAACATTCATTTCCACACAACTTTACCGCTGGAAACCCTAGATTTTATTCATTTGTTTGCTACTGCCTAGGGATTTGACAACTTGCCAATTTAATGCACTGGCATCCCAGCTGCAAACAGTATCTTCACTCCATTTGCTAGGAGAGCCCATTCTTCTCTGGCTTTGAGCTTTCCATAATCTTATACTTCAGCCCTAATTACTTATAATGTTTTATATTTTTACTCATATGCACAAAGCCAGAGCTGCTGTTCTATCAGCTCATTCAATTCTAAATGCTTTGTTCAGGAATTATTCTTGTTCTAAGTATAGATCACTTTCTGTGTCACATTTCAACCAGGGACAAAGCCTGATTTAATGTCATGGCTGTCTCTTTATCCTCAGCTTAATCTTAACAAATTAGGAGGCTTCCCCTTTCCTTTCTCTGAATTTTTTTTTAGTGGTCTGATTAAAACACTCTTTCACATTATATTGTACTGAAAACCATGCTATGTGGTAATTTAACATTGCAGGCATCACAGAAGTTTTTACGGGGTGCAATGAAGATACAATATCTTGTCAGACCTTTAGAGCGGTACAGACCATTTCAGAGCAAAATAGAGCTTTCCAATTCCTGCTTTGACATTTTCCCCACATACCTGACACAAATGGTTCTGAAATTCAGCACACTTAATCTTAAGAAACAGCCTTAAAATTAACAGTAATTAAAAAAAGAAACAGCACTTTTGGCACCTGACTATGTGCATTACCCACATGCCACTTTACAAATACTTGTTTTAGCTCATTTCTCATTGAGATGAGACAACATTTATGCCATTGCTCATTAAAACGAAAGATAACTGATGCAAATTTAAAGACTGAAGGCCCTGTGCTTATTTTATCCTAGCAGCTACTTTTATAGGGCACGCAGTCTTTCCCTTAACAATTTACCACTAACAGTGCTAGCGACACGCAAAACATTATTCACTTACAGCTTCTTCCACAACAAAATCATCCTTTATCATCTTCACTATAGAGCATTTTTATCACTTCACTTTCTGAGAAAGCACCAAGTTCTTTATAAGAGAGACCCAAACAGCTGAACACAAAACACTGCTTCAGCCTGTACATTTATATGTGTTTTCAGTATTCAGTTGTGCCTAGAGAGAAGAAGTGATAAAGGCTAAACATTTACTTCGTATACCACACCCCCACAGGTATTAAAAAAGAATAGTCCACCAAATTTGAAGCAAATAATCTAGATACCTGATATAGTAGGTTTGTGCTGTCTGTGTTACAGCAACTATGTGCTGTCATAAAACTCTCTGCCTTCCACCTTAAGCTCCACACCGCTTCCTCCTACAAGACTAACCTTACAACATGCAACGAGAATCCCCACAGATTAACTCACAGCTACAAGAGTTTCAATTTATTGCAGCAGCTGCAGCAAATTGGTTTCTGAGCTGAAAGTGGCTTTTTGGAGAATTTCCAAGAAGAGCACAATCTGCACAGAGGAAACCCCAGAGGGAGATAAGCCCTCTTTGGGAAGGCTGGTTCACGTGCTGGGTTGCCTGTAAAGCTAAATATGTGGGTGGAAAAAATACTCACACCAACTCAGGATTTGTGTGTTCTCCTGTAAATACAGCATGTCATACTGCTATGAATTAACTATTCCCCTACCTCAGTGTAACACAAAAACTGTCTGCCAGCTTGTTTCAGTAGTGCATTGAAAATATGACTGTGTACAGGAATTTAGTTGCTAGGTTGCCTCAATAAAACGTAGTATCTCAGAGGAGAGAATGTCCAGTGTTTATTTTCCACAACCAGATGACTTATATTAGGTCTGTTGAGTTAAAAAAAAAACACCTTAACAATATGTCATTCATAACTATATATTCTGAGTCTTGGATTTAGTGTATCGTGGTCAGCATTAGAGCAGTATCAGGATCATTGCAAAATGTGACCAGCTGCAGAGATTCACAAACTCAGCCTCCATGACTAGAAAATCCTGACAAGTCCCTCTGTCAGGAAGAGGGTTGCAGGTCAGGATGCACCACCACCACCACTGACCAGACTGGCTGCTCCCAGGCAGAAGTCCACTGAAAAGCGGCTGCAAAATGGAGAAGTCGGTGTCACACCGTCCAGGGAAACTGGTCAAAAGCTTTTTACCTAAATCACATGTGCACTCACACGCCACCTCAGTTCAAACGTGAACTATACCTGTTCTCCAGCAGAAATCTGTCTGGATTGTGGTTGTGTTTGTGAAGTATCCATCTAGGTTGTGTTTGTGATGATTGTATATGGATAGCTGCAACCACCACCCATTGCTGTTTACAGTCTGACACGTCCAGAGAAACTGAGCACCTGCAAACGTAGGCAGCTGGCCATTTTCAAGATTTAGTTTAGTAAATTTATGGCTTGAGATTAGCTCAAAGGGAAAGGGAAAGGGAAAGGGAAGGGGAAAGGGGAAGAAAAAAGGGAAGGGAAGGGAAGGGAAGGGAAGGAAGAGGAAGGGGAAGGGGAAAGGGAAAGGGGAAAGGAAAGGGGAAGGGGAATGAGAAAGGGGAAGGGATAGGGAAATTTGTATTTCAGGGAATTATATCATTTACAAGAGCATAACCATGCAGAGCCAGGTCCTTAGAGTGGATTCTGTAGTCTGGTCTGCTTCAAAGCATCTCTGAACTAACCCGTGGTACATTATCCTTGGGTACGGCAATTTGTCATTCAGGGAGCTTCCTGAGTGATAGTTAGCAGAGACGTTTAGCATTCACACAGTTTCTGCTGTTGCAGTTCTTTATTGTTCAAATAAATATTAATTCAGCACTCGCATATCAGAACATCATGAATGAAGGAGTAACTTCTGCCCTGCCCATAGACGTCTCACAACTCACATTGCATCTTTCTTTTTCAAATCCTGATGTGACCAAGGTAACTTTACCCATGACAAACTCAGAAATGTCTCTTTCCCTCTCCTTTTCCTCTTTTAGACCCTGTCTTGTTCAATAAGCACATTGGCAGAAACAAAAAAAAAATCAAGCTGAAAAGTGTGGAAACATGTAGCCTGCTAAAGCAAGAAGCCCTGCGAGATCCTTGCAATGTTTGAGCTCTGTGCTGAAGTAGAGCAGCAACTGTAATTTCCCCTCATAGTAGCTGTTAGAGTGCCAGAGTGAAGCCGGAGCCTGTGTTCAGGAACTTTACAGGCTAACAGTAAATTACAGGAAAACTCAGTAGTGTATTTATGGACACTTTTGGGAAAGGAACAATGTAGCAAAGGAAGAGGAAGGTTGGGAATTTCATCATCAGAATTTTCCAAGGTGCTCTAGTGATTTGGGAGAGCAGTTGTACTAAAAGGCAATAAAAAATGAAGTTCAATCAGTTAGATAGTTTTGAGAAGGAAGTTAGTTTTTCTAAAATCACTTGTGAAATACAGCAACAATTTTAGGTTGGCAGAATCTTCATGAATAAGTGCTCTTATTTGCATCCAAGTTGCAGCTGTAGAGTTTTTAAGAGCAAATTCCTGCTACATCTCACTGCAAATGCTGGTTTTCCCAGTCAAAGCTTGCTGGCACTGTGGCACTAGCTTGCCTAGTGCCTTAAGGGTCAAAACAGTATTTCTTACTCTCGTGACAGTACAGCTCCTAAATTGTGGAGCTAAATTGTCCCACAATTGCACCCACATGAAAGCTGCCAAGAACAAAAGCTGGTGCTTGCCAACACAATCCATTGGTAGCTTCCAATCCATTGCTTTCAGAGCCCCAAAAATATTGGGGCTCCACACTTCCCTGGTGACTTAATCCTCAAAACAACATTTCTTGCTCTCGCCAGAGCCAGGATCAAAAATTGCAAGCATTCAGTGATTGGTCCTACACCAAAGGTGCCAGAAGGGAAACCTGTTGCTTGCTCTCACTGTCCTTTGGCAGCAATTTCACATCCCCAGCAGCTGAGGGGCTCTGCTCTTGTGTAAGAACTTAATGGTCCCAAAAGTCTCCATCCCTCTTGCCAGAGCCAGGCTTAAAAATTTAAAACATCTGGTGATTTATCCCACACAGAACGTGAAAGTTGTTGCTCACCCTCACTGTCCCTTTGTGGTGCTTTCACAGTACCACCAACCCTGGGGCTCTGTGCTTCCCTACCTACTTAATGGCCCAAAAAATCTTGTGGAGGTAGTGATGCACTTCAGTTGCAAAGGAGAAGTAGTAATATATTTACTGATATAAAACAATGATTTAAAAAGTTTGATAGTAAATGCAACAGTGGTCTAACAGGATTTAATGGCAAGGTTCACTTTATTATTTACTGTACAGAGGACAGGGTCAGTCAAAACTGTCAGGGAAACCCTCCCATTGAGTTAAGGTTTAGAGAGGACCTTCTTGCTTTCAACAGTCCTTCAGAGTGGATCTAGGTACAGCTGGTTCTAATCCTAGTCCCAGACTCAGTCAATGGTCTATATCTATCCTTTATATCACATATCTAAGATTTTAAAATTTAGCATGCAATTAATCACTTACTGAGAATCTGTTGCAGTGAGGAAGCTCTCAGTCTCGAGACATAACCTTGAAATGCATCCCTACTCAAGGGGAGATCCTGGGATGCATCCCACTGTCATTCAGGAGAGCTCAACGATCCCTGAGCTGTCAACTATTTATAGAGTAAGATGGTTAACCTATAGTCATATTTGCATACCAGTGAGACATCTGGGTCCCTGTTCCAGGCAGCGTTTGGATACCACCTTGTTATGCATCTCCCAAAGTCCAGTTTAAGCTGGGTGCAGCCATCATAACCCCCACTGTTGTGTATGGCTTAAGTGGTGGTGGTGAGGAGGGGGGTAAGGGAGGGTGGGCAGGGGGCAGAGCTGGGCTCTGGCTGAGACAAGAGGGTATTGGAACCACTGAGTGGCTAGGCAAGTGCAGAGCCCTGGTGTCGGTGGGGCTGTGAAGGGGCTGCCAAGGGATTATGTGGGCCACCAACAGCTTTCTTTCCTGATGTATTGGTTTTGGCTGGGATAGAGTCACATTTCTTCACAGTAGCTTGTATGGGACTATATTTTGGATTTGTGCTGAAAAAAGTGTTGGTATTCTGATGTTTTAGCTGCTGCTGAGCAGGGTTTATGGAGCGCCTTTTCTACTCCTCACACTACCATGCCAAAAAGGTTGGATGGAGGTGCAAAAAAAGTTGGGAGGGAACACTGTTGGGATAACTGATCCCAACTGGCCAAAGGGATATTCCATATCATTTTACATCATGCTTAGCAAAAAAACTGGGTGGGGAGGTTGGGGAGGGTGTGTGCCCAGAGACTGGCTGGGCATAGGTCAGTTGGCAGCAAGTGATTGTTTTCATTTGCATCACTTGTCTTTCTAGGGTTTTATTTTGGTCTCTGATATTTTTTTCTCTTCTCCTTACAATTTTAAAAAAATATATTTCTTTTTAGTTATTAAACTGTTTTTATCTCAACCCATGTGTTTCTTTCTCATTTTTACCCATCCTTTTTTGCCCCCATCCCACCAGAAGAGAGTGAGCGAGTGGCTGCGTGATACTTAATTGCTGGTTGGGGTTAAACCACGACAATCCTTTTTAGTGCTAAACTTGTGTCTCGAACGGCTTGAGATGATAACAGATTTGACCAGGGCATATTCAAAGGGATTTATGTCTCTTCACAGGTGCTGGTCACAATATTGTTTAATCTGTTCTTGATATTAGTTTCTCTGATCTGTAACATACTACTTTTTTGTGCTGTACATGTTAAAAACTGGGTTTGACTTTTGCAGTTGCCTGTGCTCTGTAGAGTTCAGTGATGTTTTGTCTGGGAGACTTATTAAAACACTGGCCTTGAGCTTAATCTGGTATTTTGGGTCTCTATTGAAACAATTATTGTAATTTAGGTACCAGCTCACGGAGTCAATTAACAATTGCACTTCCTGGTCTTCCTTTTTTTTTGTAGAGGAAATACAGAATGGCACCTTCACCACCTGCTTCTGTCATGTTTTCTCCCTCATTACAATAAGTCTTTAGTATCTTCAACATCCTTGGGTAATCAAAATACTTCTATTGGTATTTCTTAGGAAATACCTAATACCTGTTTTGACTTTTTCTAAGGTTAACAAGCTATTTAGAAATATGACCCAGGCCCCATGGCAGTGTGGATATAGGTGGCGTGGCATGTGGGAGAATATGGACAAGTGTCTAGAAAGCGTCGCACTTCCAATGGTCTGGAACTTCATTCCTGAACCAGAGCAGGGTCCCAGTGAAGTTCTAGAATGTTTGAAATAAAATGGCTATTCCAAAGGGGCACAACTTACTGCACTGTGCTGGGGTCTGTTCTGCAGCTACGAAACATGGCTGAATACTATTGAGCACCCTCAAGAAGAGAGGTTCTCTGGATCTGAAAACATACCAACAGACACTATGGCTAAACCAGAGACCCAGCCCTCAACTGTATCAGTTGCCCCTATAGTTGAAACAACGGAAGCAGAAATCAACTTGTTTAGTAAGGGATGAAGAGCTTCTCCTAAGAGGGATAAAGAGGAGCTTCTCCTGGGTGCTCCTTCTTGCCCTTTGTGAAGACTGACATGACATTAGCTTTCCTCCAGTCCTCATGTTCTCTATGACCTCTCAAAGATGATGGAGAGCAGCTTTGCAGTAACGTCCACGAGCTCTCCCAGCACTCGTGGATACATCCCATCAGGGCAGCAGCAAGCCTTTGAATAAATTAATGGGAGCTAGTTCATGCAGTAATACTTGGGCCAGTCCAGACAGGACACGATGTGAAAAACGTGCTTTACACTGCATCCACGGACCACAGCCCCACCGTGAGTCTCTGGAAGAAAGCACCTGGAGAGACTCGAGGTCAATCTCTGTTGGAAACTGAAGTTTTGCTTAGCATAAGTATTTGTGAAGCATTTGTGAAGCCTTAGGTCACAAGATGTAACCTAGCAACACAGTGAAGTTAAGCTGAACTTCTGAGTCCAAGAAGAATGGCTAGTAGTTTGGTATGACTTTGATACATTGTAACCTAACTAACATAATGAAATTGTATAAATTATACTAATGAAGGCTATATGCTTAAGGTTATGAATTAGAGTCACTGTTACGATCAAACGAAAAAGAAGTATAATTCTTGGAAATGAAGAAAGAAACCATTCTACCTAGAGTTAGCAGAAGACAGATGAGATTCAT
>KZ505865.1:400323-424396 GCA_002844005.1 Limosa lapponica baueri
TCTGCAAACTTACTGAGGGTGCGCTCAATCCCTTCATCCAGATCATCAATAAAGATATTAAACAAGAATGGCCCCAAAACTGAGCCCTGAGGGACACCACTGGTGACTGGCCGCCAACAAGATTTCACCCCATTAATCACAACTCTCTGGGCGCAGCCATCCAGTCAGTTTTTTACTCAGTGAAGAGTACACTTGTCTATGCAATGATTCGCCAGCTTCTCCAGGAGAACGCTGTGGGGGACGGTGTCAAAGGCCTTACCAAAGTCCAGGTAGACAACGTCCACAGCCTTCCCCGCATTGAGAAGGCAGGTCACATGGTCACAGAAAGAGATCAAGTTGGTTAAGCAGGACCTCCCTTTCATAAACCCTATGAAACTCTACGGTAATTGAATTTGCAACCAGATTTCATTTCAAGCAAAGTAATTTTGTAATAATGGTTATTAAGAACTTCCTAGAGCAGAAATTTTCATCCATAAGAAGCTTTTTTAGCAATGGGAAACTGTTCCAAATCAAAACTAGGGTTTAGAAACACAGTTTTTCATGTACTGTTAACTTTTTGAAGACATGCAGACCAGCTATTCTCCTGAGTACCCTTAACGGTCAGTTAAGAAGAACATGTATTTCTAAAGCAAGTAGGATTTTTTGTTTATTTAGTTTTGGGATTGATGTAAAAAGGCAGGAAAAAAAAATACATGCTGATTGAATTCCCTGGGCCTGCTTTTGAATGCATTTGATCCACATAAACATCCCACATCTGCAGCAATTATCTTAGAGACAGCATCATTTTAACAGAAATTCAGATCATGAATTTTTAGAATCACCATGAAACTCTAGGAGCTTCCGAAGTCCCATCAACTATTGGTAAGACTTCAATGTTTATGTTCTAAGTTATTTTTGTAAAATCAGATTTTAAAACAGGCTTTACAATTTTAATACAAATCTTCTTATAGGAATCCAAGTACTTAGTATCTTGTGCTTGAAAGAAACAAACAGGTGCTTTTGCCACTGTGAGTGTGAAGTTTCAGCTACATCAAAAGCCTTACTTTCGCGTAAGCTTTTTCCAGTTCTCTTTGACAAAGTCCCAGGCCAGCAAATACCCAGGCAAACTCTGGCTAACAGTTGCTATGATATGAGAGAGCTCCTGTGCCCTGATGACTTCTCCTTCAAGGCTGTTCTGCATTAACCTAAAAGACAGAGCATAAGAAAAGGGACAAAAAACCACATTTATTCATATCTTCACATGATTCTCCCGATACTCCTGAATTAAATGGAAAAGATTATATAATAGATCAAACAACAAGCAATTTCTGGCATCTGGAGCACTGACGCTCCATTTTATAACCACTGTACATATAACCATTTTCCAAGTATCAGAGTGACCTTAGCTTAGTCTAAACCAAGTATCTGAATTTTCATTGTTGCTGGAAAAGATGAATTAAATTCTAACAACTTGAAAACATAATGCATTGAAAATTTAAGAGAGGAAAGCTGTAACAAGAATAATCTAGCAGGACAACCTTGGTATCCTCCACACAGTACTGAGATTTGGTATCTAGAGAGGTGTTGGAGCATAATATAAGGTCAAAATTTCACCAAAAGGAAAAAAAAACAAACTCCCCCCAAAACCCCAACAAGTTATAATCTTGGTTATAAAGATATCTAGTCCAATCCTGTAAGACTCCATAGGACAGCGTTCAATTTTGTTACTTTTACCAAAAAATCTGCAATTATGTGTTACCAATAGTGCAAAGGCTTTAAGTTCAATTGTCTTCTTTCTCTTCATGCCTATTCAGAATTTGGCCCTTTGAGCTATTCTGTTACACAGATTATTTTAAAGTGAAAACTATCAGGTTCTTCACGTTTATGGAAACCTGTAATAAACACGTCGACAGATTCCCTTTAGGAACCAGAATTTTTTTCTATGATACAAAAAGGCAATACATTTTTTCAAATATTGTAATGCTTTTAATTTACACAGCATATAAATTTTTGGGTCCTTCATACCAGATCATCTTTCTGACATCATCTGTGCTGGCCAAGGCTTCAATCATTTTGCTTTTCACTGCTTCAGAAACTGAAGAGGAGTACATCTGTAGGAGGAATTCCCAGCCATCACTAGATTTGGCTCCAGCTGTAAATATGGCTTTCATAACATCACTAGGCAGACTACAGGGAAAAACAAAACCAATAACAAAACAAAACAACAAACAAACAAAAGGGGGACATAACAATGCTCAGCTGAGAAAAGAAGGAAGAGAAGTCACAAAATGAAAAGATTAGCTTGAAAGAGATGCCTGTCTTTTAAGCAATTTAATTCTGTAGCAATTGTAATTTTGCAGGACTGAATTCATGCCAGTCCTGCAAAATGGCTTTAAGTCACTGAGAAAAAGCAAATCGTATTAGCCACATCAAAGCACAGTAAATTGTACAAAAAATCTGAGTAATTTTCTGTGGCTCAAAAATGCACATGAAACCAGAGTAGAATAAATTCTGCAAGATAAAAAGGTATGTTTTGGCATTGCTACTAAGTAATCCTCCTTGAGCATGCCGCTTAGGCAATGTAGATGGAAGCAATCTGTGGCTGGTTTTGCAGTCACACTTAATGAGACTGCAGACAAAGTCTTAAATTCTAGCACAGTTCTCTCTCTCATCTTAAAACTGTAATTAGTTCTACATGAGGAACAGTAAAAGACAGAACGATAGCTCTACCAGTATTCAATTGTTGTTGGTGGTGTGGGGATTTTGAAATTTACTTGTTGGGGGTTTTCCCCCAAAAAGTGGAAGCCCAGTCTTTGTGGTACCTCATTGTTCCATTAGACTTCATCCACTTCTCAAACATCTCAGTGGCAGTTTTTCTACAGTTTCTTATATCATGGATGCAGGCAAAAGTTAGCAGTGTTGACCGTAGTTCTCTTTCAGACACGGTCCCATCATCTGTCCAATGCTGTTGATCAATTTTATCACCAAGCAGGTGCTCTATTCTATGCTAAAAGAGGAAAAATTATTAGCAATAGCTAATTCATCCCAAGAGGATTTTCTACATACAAAGTTAATTAAAAAAAAAAAAAAAGGGTTTTAGAACTGTGGAAGTTAAACATAGTAGGTTTTCATCTACCTATTCCAATTGACATTTACATACCATTTCTTATCTGTGTGAATAAATATCAGCAATAGCTAATTCATCCCAAGAGGATTTTCTACATACAAACTTAATTAAAAAAAAAAAAAAAGGGTTTTAGAACTGTGGAAGTTAAACATAGTAGGTTTTCATCTACCTATTCCAATTGACATTTACATACCATTTCTTATCTGTGTGAATAAATATCAGATAACACATAGATCTGAAAGATGGGCCACATCTATGTCTTACATTGCACATAGAAACTGAAGACTACTCTTCGAGCTACAGTTCAGACTTGTATGTAGTCAGCTTACTATCACAACTAACTCCAACTCCTGTATGTTTAATTGCTTTTAACTCCATCAAGTGACAGTTAATACAACTTAGTTTAGCACAAACAAGTCAACCTCTATGTATAGGCTGAACACCATTCATGGTTGTAGTTTTGTAGCTTGCCAAAACCACAGCTAGGTGCTTGACCAGTTACCACATCTCAGCTGAAATACTTAAATATAACCTCATAGACATTGCATTGCAAACCATAGCTTGGACTGTTTATTACAGTAGATCTGTAAAACTTTTGAATAAATACTAAATAAAGAAAATTATTATAGTAGTGGTTTTTTGTATCTTATAAGTTTCCTTAAGCACTCACTAATTTCCCTTACCTAGTATAAAGAAAACCACCTGCTATTTTATCTAATCATTTAATTGTTTTCCTTCTAGACTAAATCCCTTTGCTGAGTTACAATGTAAAGCACCAAGGATCATTTTAAACATGTAGATAAATATAGACAAGTTTTTATAACAGGAAGGTAAACAGAGAAATTAAAGACATTTCCTCAGCAAGAACTGAGGCTACAATGTTGATTCATTGCTAAGCCTGTATCACTGTATCATGTTAAACTACTGCACAGCTGGAATGGGGGGGGACAATAACAACCATTCATACATTCCTATTTTTACAGAAAATAGGTTTTTTTTCCATTGCTTCTATACAAAGCAATTAGATCTATGATCTCCAGCCACTCTAATAATTTTGTAAATAAATCTTCTGTACTAGAAAAATGTCATGGACTCTGTTTTATTACGTATCTGTACTACATTGACCTTTATAGCCACTGTAGTAAATCCCCAGACACCACTGTATTCTTGCTGCATTACACTCTCTACAAAACACTGCAGGCAGGAAGGGGAGTGTATAGGGGGAAGTTGATTCAAAAAATTTTAGCATTTCAATAAGAGATCATTACTACTTAACAGAAGCTTACAAGACTGGCAACTATCTAGAATCTCCATCCCATTTAGTGAGATAACTGAAAATGTTCAACAGTCAACACTTAAAAAGATTATGTAACTATAAAGAACATAACAGTTAATTATGTCAAATTATAATTTAAAGAAAAATAAGACATACCATGACTCGTGCTGCCAGTTGTTGCTCACCCTTTTTCTCTAAAAGGTTGTATATAAGACTCAGCTGAAACAAAGCTTGAGTGAGTGGTGCAGTGCTGCTCTCTTTGGTAAGGTATTCAATCAGGTCAAAGGCCTTTTCCAGAGACTCTTTTCCTAGACTATAGGTCAATGAACACAAACATTAAAATGGCTTCCAAATCAGAAGCATTCCCTGAAACAAGATCAGAAGTGGTGCTGTCCATTACACTAACAGAGAAATAGGTGAATAGTGGGTGTATCATAAACAATTTTGATGTAGAGTTTTTTATATTATAGCATTAGTTAGATAGCAACAAAGCAACAATGGCCACTAACATGCCTTCAGTTAACAAAAATGAAAATAGGTAAGGAAGTGTGACAATAATGTCTGAAAATATTTATCATAAACGAAGATACTCAGATTCAGGAAGCAGATGACAAAGAGGCCACCCAGAACACTCAGCCTCACCTGGTCTGACAGCAGTGGTGAAAGACAAGAGAAGGAGCAAGTAAAAAATTGACGGGCAAATAGCCTACTTCTGTCATTGACAGAGTACAGGAAAACACTATGCTAGGCAGATTATCAGACACTAAGGAAAACAGTGTCTTCCAGAAACAGAGGCTATCATGTGGGTCTTTGGGATGCAAGTAAATGGATGCTGCTATAAAGAACAGGGAGATAGCATCTAAGACCAATTTGGAGGCGTCACTGAAATAACTTAAAAAAAATATTAGTGAACAGTTTCAATAGGCTAATAGAGACTGAATCAAAACTTCTCTGAAGCAGGCTTCTCTAGAATCTAAGTCAGATCTTCTTTCACTTGGAAAAAACTTTAAACAGATATTAAATATGTTTTCTAATATAGAAGTCTTACCCTGCAAGGCTGAAGATATTGTTAATCAAATTGGCTCTGTCTTTAGCACTCAAAGCAGTGTGGTTCTTTTTCAACAGATCAATCAGCGTTTTCCAGTCCTCAGCGTAGTGTACCATGTAATAGCCGTTCATGTCCACATTGAATTTTATCCATTCCACCTCTTCTGGAAGTTCGATGACACCTAATGGGCAGACAGTCAGTTAGCAGCAGAAATAAAAATTTAGCAACCGTTTGTTCAAAACCAAATCTATGAAGCAGACTAGTTCCAGAGACTCAATAAATCCCTCTCCACTCACTAGTTCCCCCTACTAAGAAGAAGGAATAGCCAGTACAAGGGTTCCACAAGGCGGCTCCAAAATTCCAGGTTGTACTTCTTCCTACATCTGATTGAATAAATAGTATCACGATTTGCTTTTAACATATTCCAGATGCAAAAATTTCTCACACCATTAAAGAAAATAAATAATATTTCAGTAGGAAGTGACTTCACATTTCAGTGAGCAACTCTCCCATTACTCAGTCTCTAAAAGACAAGCAGTTTAAGAGGTTTTGTGCATGCACTGGGAAGACCAACTGTCTAGTGATGAAACCACCAGCAGTGCTTGGCTCCAGATCTGTGTAATTATTTCGTACTACATATGCTTTCATCTTCATATCTTATGCAAGTGTGCACTTAGAAAGATTACTAATCTATAACATTTAAGTAACTTGCTACAGAATTATTTAGTCACATACCTGACTTTTGGTCCAGTAAATATGCATTAGTACAATGGGTAAAGTTGCAGCTACTAGTTATGTAGGTGAGAGGAATATCCCACAGGTAACTGCAAAGGAAAGCAAATGTTTACTGACATATTAAACACATATTATTTGTCTTGAAAGATTTGTTTTGGTTTGGTTTTAAATTTAAGCATTTTAATATATTAGTAGTATTAGAACCATAGCACGCTGTGTAAAATAATAAAGTATAAAACTCACTCATATAACCAGAATATGATAAAAGAATATATTTACAGAATGTAGAGTAATTGTTTTTTTATTCCCACCATGTTGACAAGTGGGAAAATTTCATAGAATCATAGACTGGTTTGGGTTGGAAGGTGCCTTTATACGTCATCTAGTCCAACCCCTCTATAATGAGCAGGGACATCTTCAACTAGATCAGGTTGCACAGAACCCCTTCCAACCTGACCTTGAATGTCTCCAGGGATGGGGCCTCTACCACCTCTCTGGGCAACTTTTTCAGGTGTTTCACCACCTTCATCATAAAAAATGTCTTCCTTACATCTAGTGTGAATCTACCCTCCTTGAGTTTAAAACCATTACCCCTCATCCTATTGCAACAGGCCCAGCTAAAAAGTTTGTCCCCATCTTTCTTATAAGCCCCCTTTAAGTATTGGAATGCCACAGTAAGGTCTTCCTGGAACTTTTTCTTCTCCATGCTGAATAACACCAACTCTCTTAGCCTGCCCTCATAGGACAGGTACTCTATCCTTCTGATCATTTTTGTGATTTTCCCTCCTTTGGACCCGCTCCAACAGGTCCATGTCTTTCTTGTACTGAGCACTACCACAACCAGATGCATTACCCAAGGTAGGGTCTCATCAGAGCAGAGTGGATGGGGAGAATGACCTCCCTCAACCTGCTGGCCACACTTCTTTTGATGCAGCCCAGGATACAGTTGGCTTTCTGGGCTGCAACCACACATTGCTGGCTCATGTCCAGTTTTTCATCCACCAGTCATTGAACAGCAGGGCTGTTCTCAATCTCTTTATCACCCACGCTGTATTGACACCAGGGCTTGCCCTGACCCAGGTGCAGGACCTTGTACTTGGCCTTATTGAACCTCTTGAGGTTCACATGGCCCCACTTCTTGAGCTTGTCCAGGTCCCTCTGAATGGCATCCCGTCCCTCAGGCATGTCAACCACACCACTCAGCTTCGTGTCATGTACAAACTTGCTGAGGGTGCACTTGATCACACCGTTTATGTCATTGATGAAGACATGCAAACAGTGCTGGTCCCTACATGGACCCCTGAGGGACACCACATTTCCTAGTACTTCTTCCCCAGTTCCAGCATGCTAAGTAGCTTGTCCAAAGCCGTATGTACAGGAAACCTGTGGCTGCATCAGAAATTCAGCCAGTATTCAGTAAACTGGAAGAACAAATGCTATTGTGGCTCATAATGATGATAAGGACTTGATTATGTTGAGAAAACACAACTTTGAGTGAGATGAAACAAGTTGCACATATGCATTCCAATTTTGCCAGGGACCCCTTCTATGTACGACTCACACAGAGCACTCTTCTTCAAAAGCTTTTCATGCATTCCCCAAATTGACATCCACTAGCAACAGAGAATAATTAAGCCTAAGAATCCTTCCTTTTTTCCTTTACCTTTCAATGATGAGTAACAAAAATAAAACAAACCCCTGTAACCTCCAACATTTCAAGAGACAAATTGCTTTCACGGGCCTGATTTTGCAAGATGATGTGAAGGACCCCGTTTCTCTTAAGACTTCAAACAACTGGATAAAACCATCAAAATCTCAAAAGAATTCAAAATTAAGTAGTTTTGTTTGTTACAAAATACAGCACGGTTCATAATATAAGACATATTTGCAGAAAATTAATTTTTACAGTCAGCAACTGCCACATCTTTGCTACTTCATCATTTGCATATGTAGTTCTCTTAGTTTTTGGTATAATCGATATTGCCTCTCTTATTTATTCAGCCATCTGCTGTCATGCATTAGTGCCATCTTAAAATTTTTAAGCCAAGAAAGCTTTGATTCTAGCTTCTCTACTTTCCTCTAACAAAGCCCAAGATATACACTGAATAGGAAGGAGTAGAGACTCTAAAGTAAGACATACACATCCGTAAATCTGCAAACTTCTGCAACCTGCATATCTTCAGCTTCTCATTAACCACACAAAATTTTCTGAAATTAAAAGAAAACTTTACCTGTGAGATCTGCCTTTTGGTATTAAAAAACCTGAAGAACTCATTCTACAATTTACCACAACTCATCATCTCAACTTAAAAGCTTCAGGAAAGTTGCAAATGAGAAACTCAGCTTACAAAGGACATCATAGATTTTTACCAGTTGCTTGAGTGGAAATAGACATGGATCTGCAGGCAGTTATTAGATGTGTAAATTTCTGTGCCAAATTCTCTATTACAGGCTGCCTTCAAGGAAAACACTAGAACCCCCAAATACAAGTGAGAAAGACGCACAACATACAAGAAGGTATATTTTAATGGATAAAAAGTAATTAAGATGGCAATAACCTTGCATCTGATGTCCAATTTTCCATTTCCACGCGATACAAAAATTTCTCTTGTTGTACAGAAATAATCTTTCCCTTTCGGACAACAGTGACTAAAGGAAATCCTTTATGCAGAATCCATGTTTTCATCAACTTTTTTACATCTAATGTTCCATTGGTAATCTGCAAAAACAATCATAACATAACAAGAATATAGCAAATGGAGAACATTTGTAAAGCTTCCTCCTCAACTTACCATGTAAGTAGTAGCAGGATTCTGCATCTGTAAACAACCACTTTGACACTGAGCTTGTAAATTTCGTAACTAATAATTTAGGCAAGCAAGTGGTTTTGTTTTCTAAAGTTGAGGGAATCCTAGCCAAGCAGTGGAAAGACAAATTGGAAACATCAGGCAGGTTGAACTGGTATGTCATGAAACTGGAGAACAGAATGTTACAGAAAATAAAGTAAGCTCCCAAGCTCCCCTGTACCCTTTCTCTTTCCTTATTGGTATTCTGATATTATGTGGGTCTTTCAGGTTAAAGCTCTTCTTTTAAATCTGAAATGAATACTAGAAATTGAATTAAAGCAATGGTGTGCCTACAAGAAAAACATATAAAAACAGAAAGAAATGAGGCAAAGAGACAGGAAACCTGCATGGACGAGCAAGGAGCTTCTGGAAAAACTCAGATGGAAGAACAAAGTGTTCAGAATGTGGAAAAAGGGACTGGCCACTTGGGAGAAGAACAGGACTGCTGTCAGAGGATGCCAGCCTGCAATAACTAAGGCTAGGGCCTGCCTGGAATTTAACCTGGCAAGGCATGTCAAGGGCAATAAGAAGGGCTTCTCGAAGTACATCAGTAGAAAGAGGAAGACTAAGGAAAATGTGGGCCCACTGCTGAATGAGGTGGGTGCCCTGGTGACGGAAGAGGCAGAGAAGGCAGAGCTACTAAATGCCACCTTTGCTTCAGTCTTTACTGCTAAGGCCGGCCCTCAGGAACCCCAGGCCCTGGAAGTAGGAGAGAGAGAGCCTGGACTAAGGAAGACTCTTCCTTGATGGAGGAGGATCAGGTTAGAGATCCAAGCGATAACCACCTGAGGTGGTCAGGAGGGGTGCATCTCGTCGTGAGGGCAGCATCTGGGGCTCCGAGGTGCTTTGGGGGAGCCAGATCACAACACAAGAGCCAAGGGTGAACTTGAGAAGCGCTGCTACTGCGGTCGATATGCAAGTATGCCTAGAGGTCAACCATCTTACCCCCAGAAATAGTCAACAGCCCAAGAGGCCCTTGAACTCTCCTGCATGACAGCGGGCTACCTTGAGTAGGGACGCCTCTCAAGATTACTTCTCGAGATTCAAAGTTTCCTTGCCACAACAGATCGCGGGGAAGTGACTACTAGGACGCTGAAGTTTGAAATCCTAGCTAAGTGATAGGAAGGGTTGATTGGCCAGATAGAATCCTTCAGACACAAAGCCTGGACCAAGTCTGGGGCTAGGATTGGATCCAGCTGTCCCTAGACTCCCCCCTGGGAAGGAGTGTAGGAAGCAAGGGGGTTCTCTCTGAACCTCAGGACTGCAGGGGAGGGTCTCCCTCACAGTTCTCTCTGACCTTGGCCTCCATGCAGGAAATAACCGAGTGCACCTTGCCATCAAATCTGGTTAAAACACAGTTACATTCACTATCCCAGGCTCTGGCTGAGCCGGGTTGGGGTCCATGGGCCCGGCCGGTTGCCGGCGGCGCCTGTGATGCGCTCCAGCACCTGCGGCACCACAAGGGACGCGTCACAATGGGGGCAGGTATAAAGGGCGCCAGCAGGCAGCTGCCCCCGTACGGCCTGGGCAAGTGGTGAGTGGGCTCACAGGGGGAGGCTGGGCTGGAGACCGGGGCCGGGGCTGGAACGCTGGCCCCCGGGGGGTGGGTTCTGACCCACTGGGCATGGAGGGCTCAGCCGCTGGTGCCACTGCCTTGGGCCAGGCATGGTGCCACCGCCGGCGGGGATGGGCACAGGCTTTGCTGCCCCCCCGCTGCCTCAGCCCCTCTCCCACCTGCCGCCAGCTCCCTGCGGCTCCCGGCCCCGCTCCCCCCTCTGCCAGCTCCCTCCCTACCTCCCTCCCAGCCCCACTGAACCTCTTCTCTCCCTACTCCTGCAGGCTATGGATGCAGCAAGTGTCCTCGCCTTGATTACGCTCCTCCTCATCCAGCTCCCACCAATGGTTGGTGAGGAGCTGGATGAGGCCACAATGGAGCACATGAAGCAGTATGCTAAGTTCCCAAATGGGAAGATGACTCAGTTGCAGCAGGATGTGGAGCAGAGGAACCTGGAGCAGAGTGACTTTGCCGGGGGAGCCCTGCTCTCTGCTGCATTGAAGCTGTCACAGTTCTTGACGGTTGCTGGATACCTCCGGCTGCTCTTCAGGTTCTGCTTGTGGCTCCGGAAAAGGATCCATCAGCGTTACAGCAGTGATGAGCAGGAGAGCTCCAGCAGCAGCAGGAAAAAAGAGGAGAGCTCCAGGAACAGCATGGAGGAAGAAGAATGGAAAGATGATGATTCCAATGACAAAGAGCATCTGTTCAGGGAGCACATCCGGTGCTCAGCATGGAGCATGGCCCACAGGAGACAGGAGGTGGAAACGCTGGTGGGCAATCTCCTCGGTGTCCTCCAGGAGCGCTTATCCAAGAGCTTCTTCCTGGTGCCGCAGCCAGCCATCGGGGTGGGCAGCGCCTTTGAAGGTTGGAGTCCCCGTGTTCATGATGCTGTCTACTGCCTGCTTGTGCCCCTGAAGCCCTCCCGTGGCCACAGCTTCCACCTGGAGCTGGGCACTGCGCAGGAGGTGCCAGCAAAGCACCGTGTCCGTGTCAAGCTGGAGTGCACCTGCACGAGGGACCAAGGTGTGGAGAACATGCTCTGCTTCGTGCACCAGCCCGGGGAGGCGCTGAGGAGAAACCAGGATTCCAGCCTTCTAAGCAACCTCTGCACCGGCTGCTACCTGGATGCACAGAAGACTGCCCGCTGGTTCCAGAGCCTGGTGAGCTCAGCCTGGGGGGAGATGCCTCATTCGCCTCACTACGCTATGAGGGTGCTGCCTTCCAGGCGCTCCTGCAAGCTGGAGCTGACACACGCCTCTGGGAGATCCCTCTTTGTTGAGTTGCTGTTTGGGGTGCAGCATGGTGACTCGGACATCTTCCTGAGCAGCCAGGCTCCAGAGGCCATCTTCACCCCAGGCACAATGTGGGCAGAGAGCTTGGCTGTGGCAGAGGCAAAGCTCTTCAGCCATATGGCCAGGCAGGCCCCACATAACACCGTCCACCTCACGTGCCTGCAGCTCTGCACCAGGACCCTGGTGGGCACAAGCCTCTGCCCCTATACCTTGAAGACGGTTGTGATGCATCTGCTGAACACCATACCAGCCTCAAACTGGACGAGGGCCTCATTCCTGATGCGGCTGCAGGATGTCATGTTGTACCTGCGCAGCTGCCTGGAGAAGAAGCACCTCAATCACTTTTTCTTTGGCAATGACCACTTGCCCGAGGACATCATCTTGCCCCCAGCCTTCCGAGAAGCTGAGCCACTCAACCTCCTGCAGTGCCTGGTGCAGGATTCAGATGCCTACAACAAGGCACTGCGTGAGCTCGAGGAACTGGAAGGTCGGCTCACAGGACTCTTGCTCTACGGAGTCTGAAAGGGGTTTTCAAGGACAGAGCTCTGTTTGTGTCCCCTGGACTGCCTGCTGTCTTCCAGAGGGTCCCTTCTCTCTGGGAGCTTCACTTTGTACATAGTTGAGAATACACATTGTTGTTGTGTTGGAACAAAAGCTGCGTCTCGGAGTGCGTGTGCGTCATTTCTGGGGGGAAGGCGGGCATCGGGTGCTGACTGTTCAGCCGCCCCAGAGGTGGGGAGCATTTTGCTGAAGGGCTGACATGGTGGGCTCTGGTTTTCCTCATTCTGTAGCTCAGGCTCCCCCTCCTACCCGTGCTCCTGCCTTGGGGCAATGGGAATAATTGGTCCCCATCCCCAGTTGTGCACATTGCCTGTGTGGCTCCGTAGGTAGGGAGCCTGAAGTGGCTTCCTTGGGAGCCATACGCACAGCAAGCCCTGGGAGTGCGACAGCATTGCCCTTGGGTGACCACAGTGAGGTGGGTGTGACACTGCCTGAGTGGGGAGCCCTTTGCTCAGGAGACAAGTGCCACAAGTGCAGAGTGGGGCTCTGGCCGCTCTGGCTCCTCTACGAGCATGAGACTCCTTGTCCACAGCCTTTTGTGACCCTATCAGAAGAAATACACACAGAAATCAGTTTGCTTAGTGAAGGATGACAATGAACCAGGGCAACCACAAGAACAGAAGGAAGAGGCAGAACCAGAGATAATCACCCATCCCTATCCCCAAGTGAGCTGTAAGATAGGTGAAAAGATTTCAGCCTCCATCTGGGTGAACACATTGTCATCTGGCAGCTCTGATGCTGGGGTAACAGGGCCAGTAGCTTGGAATTAGAGGGTAGGGAATCTGGTATCCCTGTCTAGGGAAAGGAGAATTGGCAAGGCGATTAGGAAGAAGACATAAGCCCTCAGCCTCTGGAGCTAAGGGAAAGGCATGAGGGAAAGGCACCCCTCAGTGAAGATGTTGTATGTCATCCAAGCAAGTGGACCTGAGCAAGCATGGAGAGAGGTAGCCAGGACCTGAGGGAATTAGCCATGTGAGAGAGGTTTATTATGACCTGGACAGTGCACAGTTAACCACGGGTCCTGATGAGGTCCAATGCATACAGCCCATATGGCAGAGTTTGTACAGAGTGCACCATCATTGTATGCCAGCTCATTGGTAGTGATGGAAGGGAAAGGTGAAGAGAGGATGGACGGTGGATGAGGTGGCTGGCCTGGTGGTGGCTTGGTCTGCCAATACCAAGAAAGTCTCTCTTCCCCCCTCCTCTCAGCTGTGGAGACACTGTCCCAGAAGGTCCAGCAACTCAAAGAGAATATGTCTTGCTTCCCAACTGTATGGGCCAGTATCTTAGCTATTAGGATTCTACTTAAGAGAGAAAACATAGAAGGTACACAGTATGGGGCAGGTGATTATACCTGCATGACCACAGAGAGGACATGAGGAAGTGGGATGAACAACCTAGCTCAATCCTACAGGCACGGGTACAGAAGTTGCAAAGAAAAACAACCACAAAAGGGGATGTCTCCAGGAAAAGTGCTGCTCTAGTTTCAAGCAGGCAGTTCCACAGACAGAGTAGTAGGCCTGATCTTACTTCTGATCCTTCTGAAGGGACTTCTAAGCCATTTTTGCAAGAAGTGAGTAATGGATACTATGACCAGGATTAGAGAGGCCTTGCCTCCAGCCAGGTGAGGGAAAGGGACAATGGGGTTTAAGGGACTGTATGGATTCGATGGCCTGGCACATCAGACACACAAGTGTAAGGGTCAGTTGGACACAGGCACACAGTGTACCCTAATACCGTCAAGTTATAGAGGAGAAGAACCCATTTGAATTTCTGGAGTGAGGGGGGAACCCAAGAGTTGACTGTATTGAAGGCAGAAGTGAGCCTAACTAGGAATGAGTGACAAAAGCACCCCATTGTGACTGGCCCAGATGCTTCTTACATCCTTGGTATAGACTACCTTAGGAGAGGGTATTTCAAGGACCCGAAAGCGCACCAGTGGGATTTTGGCATAGCCGCCTTGAAGATGAAGGAAATTAAAGATCTGTCTACCTTGCCTGGTCTCTCAGAGGACAATTCTGTGGTGGGGTTGCTGAGGGTAGAAGCACAGCAGATGTCAATTGCTACCACAATAGTACATCAGCGGTAATATCACACCAACGAAAACTCTGATTCCCGTCCATAAGCTGATGCATCAACTAGAGATTCAAGGAGTGATCAGCAAGACTCGCTCACCCTTTAACAGTCCCATATGGCCAGTGTGAAAATCTAATGGTGAGTGGAGGCTAACAGTGGACTATCATGGCCTGAATGAAGTCATGCTGCCACTGAGTGCTGCTGTGCCAGACACGCTAGAACTTCAAGAGGAACTAGAGGCAAAGGCAGCCAAGTGGTATGGCACCATTGATATCGCTAATGCATTCTTCTCAATCCCTCTGGCAGCAGAGTGCAGGCCCCAGTTTGCTTTCACTTGGAGGGGCGTCCAGTACACCTGGAGTCGACTGCCCCAGGGATGGAAGCACAGCGCCAGCATTTGTCATGGACTGATCCAGACTGCACTGGAATAGGGTGAAGCTCCAGAACATCCACAATACATTGATGACATCATGGCATGGGGCAACATAGCAGAAGATTTTGAGAAAGGGAATAAAATAATCCAAATCCTTCTGAAAGCTGGTTTTGTCATAAAACAAAGTAAGGTCAAGGGACCTGCACAGGAGATCCAGTTTTTAGGAATAAAATGGCAAGATGGAAGCCATCAGATCCCAATGGATGTCATCAACAATAACAAAATAGCAGCTATGTCTCCACTGACGAGTAAAAAGGAAACACAAGCTTTCTTAGGCACTGTGTGTTTTTGAAAATTACAGCCTGATTGTAAGCCCTCTATATCAAGTGACTGGGAAGAAGAATGATTTTAAATGGGTACCTGAGGAACAACAAGCCTTCGAACAAACTAAACAGGAAATAGTCCATGCAGTAGCTCTGGGGCCAGTACAGGCAGAGCAAGATGTTAAAAATGTGTTCTACACCGCAGCTGGGGAGAACGGCCCTACCTGGAGCCTCAGGCAGAAAGCACTAGGGGAGACTTGACCCCTATGGTTTTGGAGTTGAGGATACAGAAGATCTGATGCCCGCTATACTCCAACAGAAAAGGAGATATTGGCAGCGTATGAAGGGGTTCGAGCTGCTTCGGAAATGGTTGGTACAGAAACACAGCTCCTCTTAGCACCTTGATTGCCCATGCTGGGCTGGATGTTCAAAGAAAGGGTCCCTGCCACACATCATGCAATTGATGCTACATGGAGTAAGTAGACTGCACTGATCACACAGTGAACTCAAATGGGAAATCATAAGTTGTCCATGAATTGTGGAAGTGATCATGGACTGGTCAGAAGGCAAGGATTTCGGAATATGGCCAGAGGAGGAGGTGAAGTGCAGAAAAGGCCCCACCATGTAAAAAACTACCAGAGAATGAGAAGAAATATGCCCTGTTCAATGATGGGTCCTGCCAGATTGTAGGAAAACATCACAAAGGGAAGGCTGCTGTGTGGAGTCCTACACCATGAGCTGCAGAAGGCGCTGAAGGACAAGATGCATTGAGCTAGTTTGCAGAGGTGAAAGCCATCCAGCTGGCTCTAGATGTTGCTGAATGAGAAAAATGGCCAGTACTTTATCTCTAAACTGACTCATGGATGGTGGCAAATGCTCTGTTGGGGTGATTAAGAAGTGGAAACAGACCAACTGTCAGGGCAGAGGAAAACCCTCCTGGGCTGCTGATCTGTGGCAAGGTATTGCTGCCCAGACAGAGAATCTGGTTGTGAGAGTACATCATATAGATGCCCATGTACCCAAGAGTCAGGCCACTGAGGAACGTCAAAACAACCAGCAGGTGGATCGGGCTGCTAAGATTGAAGTGGCTCAGGTGGATCTGGACTGGCAACATAAGGGTGAATTATTCACAGCTTGATGGGCTCATGGTACCTCAAGCCATCACGGAAGAGATGCAACATCTAGATATGCTCATGACTGAGGTGTGGACTTGACCATGGACACTATTGCACAGGTCATCCATGAATGTGAGACATGAGCTGCAATCAAGCAAGCCAAGCGGTTAAAACCTCTTTGGTATGGATGACTTAATCTTTCTTCCTTCTAGGTAAGGTATACACAAAGTTTGCTTGCTTTATTACAGATTTTTATTTTAATTCACATGCAGTTTCACTTCAACTCACTTCAATTCACTTCAACTGTGACTGTCAATTTCCACAGAGAAGATTAAGACTTAAGGAATTGTGATTTTGCTGTGTGGACAGCAAAAATATTTGAGCAAAGAAAAGGCTACTTTTACAGTTGAAATTTTCAAAAAACATTCACCCTGGCATAATTAATAGGAGCAAAAGGAAACACAGCCAATTTGTTGAATATCACAGATTTGTTTTTACTATTACCATAAATATGGGAAACAACCAAAAGCATACCAAAGATCTCAACACATAAAAATACTAATGATTTAGTTGTCATAAGGGAGACACAGTGAAATAGTTGAGCATCTCAAGATCTGTACAGAGGTTACTATTCCTTAAAAGTAAAGTTTTGTGCTGTGTTTAAGAGGATTTATTTTTATTCTGGTGTAACTAACAATGCAACTCTAGAGAGGATATGTACATACCGATGTGGATGGTGCATGGCAGTGCATACCCACTTGCAGTGCTTTTTTGGGATGATATTCAATGGAGTCCTAGAAGCTTGAGAAGAAGGAATCTCCGTATCTATATGGCAGAACTTTGGACTATGAGGAGCAAGAACTTTAGATTATCTACCTGCAGTCTATTATCCTATTTCTTTCATAAACAATGAAATAAATCAAAATTTACAACACACTTAGAGAAGTGAAAAAACAAGAACAGCATATCAAAGATGGATACCTGATTCATGCTGTCCCATAAGTCATCACTCTGGGCAGATTCATAGTTGTGATTATGCAAGTATACTTCAATGCCAGCTTGGAAAACATCCTTAGTTAGATAGTGCTTCAGCATCAAAAGAAGTGAAGCCCCCTTTAGGAAGAAAAAAAAGAAAAAGAATTGGTGAATTAAAGTTACAGAAATTGTTGAAGCATATGCATACTACAGTTCTTTCACAGTACAGGAATAATTCCGAAGCTGTCAGATTTTATCTCAAACTATGTCATTTAGATAATTACCTTAACACTCAGTTACCTTCAAAAAATATTTCTTTAATATTTCATAAACTCCAAATACAGTTACAAAAAAGGCCAATACAGCTTCAAATTTTTTTCTAGCTGCTATGGAAAAAAATATTTTTAATATTTCAAAGGTTCAAAATACAGTTACAAAACAGGCTAATAGAGTTTTACATTTTTCCGAGTTAACATAATCTCAAAAATATTGCCTTCTTACTGATAATTCTCTCCTGGATGCCAAATTTCATTCTGTCTGGTACAGAACTGCACTTGTAAGACAATGTCAAATCATTTGTAGTTACACCAAAAAACTAAAAATACAGGAAAAAGATGAAATGCACTTAGTAGGCTGGAATTGACAGTGCATTTTGACAGTGTTAGAAACAACCATGCTTTGTTAAAAAAAAAGAGTAACTGAGTAGTTCTGGTATCAAAGTGGCCAAGAATGTGTAGACAGAAAGGTGGTGGGTTTTGCTTTTTTAAAACATAGCTGAAAGCCATTTTCTTCCTATAGAAATGCTCGTATGTCACAGTCATTAGTAAATAAATTGCCTGAGGACTCGTACACTGTACAATTGAACCCAGATTATGGAAAGCTTAAACATGCATTTTATATTTTTGGTTCTATTTTTGAGAAAGGATCAAGAAAAAGCTAAAAGGAAGATTTAAATGAGAGCATGTATGATTTCTTACACATTACAAATTCAAGTTTTGGTATTTAATTTGGAATCCTGTCTGAAGCTTCAGGCTAACTGGATAGTCTAATTTTCATAACACAGCAGGAATACCCCTTGCTGTATTGTTAATAATATGGCCATAATTTCTTCTCTTGCATTCATCCATACTTAAGCTGCATCTGTACTACTTTGTTTTTCTTACTGTTATACTCTCCCAAACACTTTGTTGTTGCAGATAGATAGATTGTTTTCCCACCATGGAGTGTTAGGTTTACGGATAGTCTGCAAAAAAACAGGCTAAAAATAAATATGTACAATAATTCCTATTCCAGACAGTAAAATGTAGAGGCCACCTACTAATCTGTGTCAGCTGGTAGTATAGTAAAACACAATAACAGACCACTCTTAGCTGATTAGGGACCATCTTGCAAGTGCCTTCCCACTCAAATTGCCGAGAGCGTTAGCTAAGATACAGAGCCAAGAGTAGTGGAATACAAAGACTGCATGCAATGAAAGCCTCTGAAACACAGAAAGCAGCCATGAAAAATCTGTTTCTGACAGTGCAAGGGCAAAACTTCTTTTGGTTAGCTCCAAATAGATCGCTATATTTCTATTCAGAAGGTGCACATAGTTATTAGTAGCAATAAAGTAATTCTCCAAATACGATGCTTTACTAATTGACTGCAACTCACATATGGAATATTTCTATTAAAATTATATAAAGTTTTGATCAGGCAAAGAGTGACAGAATTGCTATCTCCGAAGTTAGTTGGCTATAGACACAATCAACGCACGATGCATAGCTTCCAGAAGCTCACCAAAAAGGTAATTACTTGGGACAGCAACTCTGAAGCATGAAACAGCCATGCCTTTTGATATACAGCTTAGAGAGAGAAACCAAATCCATTTCAAAACCAAGGGAAGCTAAAAATCACACATCTCTATTGTTGTAGCTGAGAAAACAGAGACCAAAATAAACAGAACCACATTGCTACTGCAGGCCCACTTGGCATCTCAAGACTACTCAAGAATGCCAGACAAGACTTGTTGACCAGTTGAGACTTGCCAAAAGAAATCAGAGGAAACAACCCAAGACAGCTGTAGGAACTGCATTCCACTGAGCTTAGGAAGATGCAGTATTTGACTGTTTTCTAGTAAGCACTAGCAATCTCCATGGTTTCTTATTAGATGAAAGTACAGGTAAACACAGATAGCGGTGGGGGAAAATAACAGGCTTTCCTCCAATACTACCAAAATCATGGCACACAGTATCTAACATCTGAGCTAATTTGGCAAATACAGATATATTTCTCTCTCATGCATTTTCAAGTGAGAAACTGTGACACTTTAAAAAAACAAACCTCACACACAGTCCTCATTAGACATTAGAAATAATCAAGTTACAGACAACCAGGATAATGCAGTGAAATAATTTTATGTTCCATATGCAACCCTCCAGCTCCGGAAGTCTCTAAAATACTGTTTCTCAAAAGCAGAGAGAGTATAAAAAGGAGGGATTGCTTCAATAAGTTCCTTGTTACTCTTTTGTTAAGCACTTGTTACAGTCTGCTATCAGAAGAAGAATGTATGTTGAACTGATTATCTTGTTTTACCTACTGGGTCCCCTCTCTTACATCTTCATGAGCATTCCTTGTGCTGAAGCATAGCTAATATATCACTCTCCAAATATTTCAAACTTACCTTGATATAAGAAAGTGCATCAAACATTTCTTCAATTTGCTCTGAAGACTGAACAGCAGAAGAAACTGGATGTGAAGAATTCAAAGAGTCCTTCATCATAGCCTTGAAAATTAAGTTAAGAAAGTCTTCATCCTAGAAGAAAAACATTTATAAGTGTTTGATAAGCTAGAACATACATGGTAAGCAGAACAGTAAAAGTTGTGTCTGCTTTGCTCTTCCACTGGTCTAACATGCCAATGCTCGCCTTCCTGCCAATGGAGACAGCAAAAGAATTATCAGGGTAGCATTTGTAAAATCTGAAGAAGTGGAATCTCACGCTTGAGTTTGCATCATTATCCAGACCCTTAAGCTCCTGTCTCAGATAAATGCATCATTAGCACCAGAGAAAAAAAATGTACCTACTAAGTAACTGTGTGGTGAATTTCAGATTTGGCTTACCGATGGTCTGTTTACAGCAAGCAGGGAACATAAAAGCATGACTTCTTAAGTATGCTTTAATATTAAAGCATGAACTCTAGGGAAATAACTCACTACGGTGATGTTTGTGTGAATGTAAACCTTATCTAGTGATCCTAATACCAAAGACTCTTCCTTCTTTTCTTCTAGAATTAAGATATTTGAATTTAATATGCTGTTACCAGAACAAGACAACTCCAAACACTGAAGCTGATTCTACTGGTATTTGTCCATTTTCATTTCATCGAGACTTGAGCAATTTTCTATACACACAGTTTGCTCTACACAATAGACAGTTTAAAAAAAAAAGTAATACCTGTGTACAACACAATAAAGATAACTTTTAAATTTTTTAATGCAAAAGTTCTGAGTGAATTTTTTTTACTTTTACCAAAACACATTTTGGCACCACCAAGTGGTGAAATGAGATGTTGGTGAAGGCACCTTGTCAGGCACATCTCAAAGAATTAAGTATACAAGTGCTACATGTGTCTTTGTTAAAACATTAGACATTTCTGTCCTCCCTCACCACATACACACCCCAACAAGGAGAATGGCTATACAAACATGTTTTCAGTGGCCATCAAACTCAACAACCATGCTAGGCCAAATGAAAAACTTTTTAAACATCCAGCTCCAAGAAAGAATTCTACTGAACCAAGTCAGCAACCCATTTCTTAATGCAGTAACAAGGGTGAATGAAGAACTCAAAACTCACATTCAGTTAGAATGCTGAGAAGAACACAATCCAGCAAGTAGGAAACACTATGTATCAGGTTTTTAATCCCATGACTAATGTCAATCACAAACACTCCTGGAAGCTGGTTCCAGAGCCCAGGTATCTCCTCTCCCAGGAGATACCTTTACCCAGGATACAAAATTAGTCTCTCCACTGCCCCCTCCATTTAGTTCCACCAATCTTTGTTTCTCTATCTGCATCCACTGACAGGGATGCTTTATAGCAGTAGCTGCTATCCTTTCCTTGGAAAGGAAAGACCAAGTTTCGATCCTTCAAGTTTTCCAAAGTCTGGAAAGCTACGTCACTTAGTACCTGAGTGAGTTTTTAAATGAGTTCTAGGTTATTATATCAAAAAGATTCTACCCTTCAGCTATATGTATAAACAGAAATGCCTGTGGGAGCAGCGCTTTTTTAGTGTAACTCAGTGCTATCAGAATTCATGGGGTGGGACCATGTAACACTTTTATACCAGGTCCCATGATTTGTGAATCCCAAACTAATTCAGACACAAGCAAGTACCACAATGATGGAAAAACAGGAGTTACTCTAGGCATATTTAGTAACCTAAAGCTTTGGTGCTTCCGAAGTCTACTAGAAAAAGTAGAGGCAGACAAACTTGGTCAGCAAGTCCACACCTGGACTTCCTGTATAAAGATTTTAAGTTATAATTTGATATATAGACACCTACACCATTCAACACCAGCTATTTTATGCAGAATGCTCTAACCTACACAAAGCACAGAGACTGCATGTAGACTACTGCCAAAATAAAAAAGAATAAAAAAAAAAAACAAACCCAAAACAAAGTACCCTCCCCAAAGCCCAGCCAAAACAACTTCCAATATAATGAAAGTGCCAAAGTAAAGGAGATCTCAATGGTGTCCAAAGTGAATTTCAATAAAAGTTTATAAGTCCTTTATGGTCAACACTACAAAATAGATCTTATAAGTGTAAGTCACAGAAAGTACTTACTGAATGTAATTCTGGAAAAACCTCCTCCATGGCAAAGAACTCCATAAACGTGGCAAATCCCTCATTCAGCCAGAGATCGTTCCACCATTTCATAGTTACTAGATTTCCAAACCACTGTGAAAGACCAAAAATGTCATTCTTTTTCAGAAATAAAATCAAATGAGTACAGTAACACTCCATCCATCCTCAGCTTTATCTTGTGGCAAAATCAAGTTCAGTCAAAATGACAAATAATGCTTTTGCAAGAACTAAATATGTTGTGATGGAGTTGCACATGTATTTGTACTGGAGAAAATACATCTGCAGGTATTCTGAATGTAAGGCACAGTGAGGGCAGGGGTGAATTTAAGGACAGAATTGCCTTTTTTTTAAAAAAAAGAACCCACCACATTTAAACAATGACCTCCCCAACCTAGTACCTGATGAGCAAGCTCATGTGCTATCACTGCAGTTATTAACTTTTTATCCCTTGCTGAAGAAGTTTTATTGTCAAATAAGAGTGCTGTTTCTCGGAAGGTGATCAAGCCCCAGTTTTCCATTGCACCAGACTGAAAATCAGGAATTGCTACGAGATCTGGAAAAGATTTGAAAAAAGCTTTTAAAAACTGCTAGTTAAAGCAATTCTGTATTTCAAGTCTACCTATTCTATTACATAATCCCTAAACCCCTCATTATTTAAATCCTGTAGTGTGGGCACATGCTTACATCTAAAGCATAGAAGCCCCACAGATTTATAACCATGCTTCTCTAGCAGTACTTTTACACAAACAACTTAAAGCACTACACAGACACTGCCTGTTGATCTTGCATGCACAGAAATAAGGAGGAAATGGGGCTGCCCCTACTGAAAGTACTGTCTTAGAAGACTGCATCTCATTGTCTTTCCAGTCAAACTAATACATGCAGAGAAGTCAGGCTGCAGATTTTGCACTGGTGAACATGGTTCACACACTGAGAATTCTGTATCTCCCTACCAAAGCACATCACATTAAACTTAGGCCAAACTACTTCTTTGATGTTATGTACAAGTCTAAGCAATCCCGTGTCAAAAACTCACAAAATTTTTCCAACTTGGGAATAACTTAATACTCCTACTCAGTCAAACATTTAATGATTTTTTTTTTAAAGAATTTTGGGGGAACATTATTTCACAGATGTTTTATGCTATCTTTTCTTTTTAAGCACACCTTTTCAGAATGAAAATTCCCCTGCATTTCTCAGAACGGGTTTCTGAGCCCGGATTAGAGTTTCTTTTTCATTTAAAAAAAAAGTTAAAAAAACTTACCTAATTTTTCAAGAGGGTAATTTATTAAGAAGTATTTTTGATAAAATTCCAGAAGTTTCACTGCTGTGTTTAGGGCATACCCAACTTGGTTTAGATGCTGTGGTATGGCATAGACAGATACCTAGTCCAAACAGAGAAGAGAAATTATTTTGAAATGTACAGCTACAAAAGCTTTAGAAGTAAAAGAGGAGCTGACAGAAGTTCCTGAAACAGATAGGACACTGTTTTGCGAATTCCCACTTAAGCTGCAAATAGTAGTTATGTAGCTGTCAATAAAGAGTTAATTTTTTTGCTAGACATTCACTAGTCAAAATACAGACAGACCAATTGATCAATGTGTATACAAGAACAAATAAAGGTTTAGGCCTTTAAGGAAGGTTTTCAAAAATGGTCTATGTGAACAGAAATATATCCATTTCCTTTTATACTCCCTGATGAGTTATTAAGTGACAAGTGGACAACAGGATGACCATGAGCCAGCAATGTGCCCTTGTGGCAAGAAGGCCAATGGCATCCTGGGGCGCATGAAGAAGAGCGTGGCCAGAAGGCTGAGGGAGGTCCTCCTCCCCCTCTACTCTGCCCTGGTGAAGCCTCATCTGGAGTACTGTGTCCAGTTCTGGGCTCCCCAGTTCAAGAAGGACAGGGAACTGCTGGAGAGTGTACAGCAAAGGGCTACAA
>KZ505865.1:431572-455387 GCA_002844005.1 Limosa lapponica baueri
GTGCCCAGCTGATATCTGGTAGGTTGAAGTCACCCACCAGGACAAGTGCAAGTGATCTCGAGACACCTGCTAGCTGCTTATAGAACATTTCATCAACCTCTGCATCCTGGTTGGGTGGTCTGTAATAGACTCCCACCACAATATCAGCCTTATGAAGCATTAAACTAAACAATTAAAGCTTCCAACTCTGAAAGCTCTTAAAAATTTTAGATTTTGTAAATTTCCACTGTTAACAAAACCTGATGCTGAGTCTCTTGCTGTAAAAGTCTCAATCTGGTATAAACCCTGAAGTGAATCCACGTTATAGCATGTGGTTTTTTTCCCTACCTGGAGCAAGTATAATAAAACCAAGAAAATAAAGAAATTTGAAAGAGACAGATTTTGCTTGTTGGTTTAGGGTTTTTTTTTGTCCTGTTTTGGTTGGCTGGTTGGCTTGGGAGGGTTGAGGGAGAACTGAAAGTGTAAAAAACATACCAGACTCCCATTAGTTTCCCTACTGATGTTTTTCAAGTCTGCAACAACAAAGGCTACTAGGTAGGTGCTCATCTTCAAGCTCACAAAAAACTCATCTTGAACAATTCCATCTGTCACTGGAGTAGTGGCTTTCTGTGTGAGAAAGGAAAACATTATTAATGCAGACAAAAGAACACTAAGGCATGCAAGGAATCAATGGTAAAAAATTACTTCAAGCTAGGAACAGTTTATAAGGAAACTTGCAGAACACCTTTATATTTAGGTTATGTTTCAGTGGGACAGATGATACTTACAAACTTCTCATGGTGTAAAAAAATTTAAGAAGACCTGGAACATTTAAGCCTATATACCCAGTATAATCCAAAGTCAGCATAAAGATTAGCGTTAAATCAAGAGAGCTTTAGGCCAGATCGAAGACGCAGTTCAGCATAGCCTACTAAAAACACCGGTTAAACATCAGTGTCTTCACAGAAGCCTCTTCAAAACTAGGTAACCAGACATACTCATTATTTTATAGTAACACAACAAAAAAACCCTCACATATCCCCTTACAAATCAGAAGGGACTGCATTTAAAAAAGGGAAGAAAGCCCAAAGGTTTCAGTTAGTTCATGCCCAGCTTAAACGCACACTGCCAAAAGAAACTGTCTGCTGAGTCTTCTGAAGTAAGATAACGTAGTGTATCTTAAATTACTTTTAGTGCAGAAGTTTTTCTATAATATTAGACCTGGAAAGGCATGCTAGATGCCTAAAAGTAATTTTCTGTATAGTCCTTCACAAATGTAAATTACATAAAGAATAAAGCAAAATGTTTAAAACCACTGTAGTGTGGAATTGTAAAGGTCTGGAGACAGGGATGGCAGTTCATGTGCCTTCTGAAACTTCACAAATAAGTTTGTTTCCAGAAACCACAAACACATAAAAAACAACAAAAAACCTAGTTAGAGAAGATAATTTCAAAACAAATGATGATTTAACTGCCACTGAAAATTTAACTGTCAGCCTTAAAGAGGAAAATATTTTTAAGCTTGAAGTTATAGTCATTATAATCATCTTGTTTGGACCAGTTAAGTCACAATTCTTGGCAACACAGAGCTTAAGCTCTGAGTAGCTTCTCTGCAGAGTCTCTCTGGAAAGCTTGAAAAGCCTGCTCGTATCGTATGTACTGACATTTACTGTTTGCTCATCAAGTGACCCACTTGCATAGTTTGCAGGAAGACACTATTTGAAATCTCAGAGTCTTGCCCAATGCCACAAACACATGCAGTAGTTTCCGAGATGACTATTTCCTGTCCATGTAAAGTTGCATAAACACCTTGCACAAAGGACACGAAATCTGAGTGAAATCATAGCAGAAAGTAAGGAAGGTAATGGAGGGGCTAGATTAAATGACTCAATGAAGCATTTACTGAAAAAAGCAGCTCGGACGTGCTGCACATCCACATATGGTGGGAAAGAAACGAAGGAGGTAGATATGCCTGCTTGCTACTGTGAGGACTCTTGCTTATTCTTCTTGAGAAGTCTATTACCACATTGGGCATTAGCAGACATACTAAAAGACAGTAAGCAGCTAATTGCTACTGTAGCAATTATAGTAGCACCTAGCAACCCCAGGAAACAACCTCCTTGTTCTTGAATTGTCCCCAACCATTTTCCTTCAATAGCCTACCACAAATTACAGTGAAGAACTTGATGGCTATTTTGCCTCCACTCCATCTATAAAACATTATCAGTTAAAGCTTGCAACCAAGATGCTAGATGCCAGAGATACACTAGATAATTCTGTCTCAATTTATAGGGATTAAAATTGTCACAGAATATCCTTTATCATCTTTATAATGATGTTATCAGAGATGAGCAACAGAACATACAGGATCAAGGTAGCAATAAACATTCTATGGTAGTGTGGGGCAACAGAAGAGCTGAAAAGAAAAATGCCCTTGGTCTTTTAGAGAACACGTCAGCATCTTTCAGAGTACCCATCATCTGTGGAAGTTACACTGAAGAATAGGATAGATCTTTAGCAACTATGTGCAATAAGTTCAGCAATGTTCACTGCACACATGCAGCAATGGTAAACCATAGTTTACTTTTTGTACATGAAGAACTATGGAAGCTGAGGAGAAAGTTGCCTTAGCCAGTTGTTCCACTCCTAGCAGAGGAAAGTGAGTGAGCACCTTTTCTTGTTTACATAAAGCAGAAGAGTTGTCCAGCAGAGTCTGTTCCTTCTTTCAGTGAAGAAAAGAGCAACAAATAAAGTGCTCTTAAGCCTGGATATAAACTTTGGATGTAAAATTAATGAGTTTCTGTTGGGTTATAAATGGTGGTAATGTTTTGATGAGACAGCACCTAGTTCAGACACAGACTAGGTAGTAAGTTAGTCTTGCTGGTCTGTCTGCCTGATTCAGGCTTCTGTAAAGGTTTCTCCAAAGACTTAATGGCATAAAGCATCACCATAAAATTCAGATATGCTCTTAAAAGATTTTGCCTGAAGGAATTTCAGATCCCTCATTCATATTCTGGGGCTGTCTCTGTATTCATACTCTATGTCCCCTTGTTTAGGCTGAAAAGCACATCCTTCAAGATCAGCACATCTTTCACAGAGACTGTTGCTAGTTACACGAACTATTGATAAAGATATTCCAGTATTATGCACATGTGCAGTATTAGCAAACACAGGAAACTCAAAAGCAAATCTTAAGGGCTGTTGAGAGTGATGCGGCCAACAAAAAAACTGCAAAACAGGTTCCTTTAAATTCAACAGGAATCCCTCCCATAGCCACTCAAATGTCCCTACAATAACATCCTAGACTGTGGAGTGCATTGGACAGTTGCTTTCTCTACAAAGTTACTTGGTTTAAGTCTTTGAGGAACAGATAATTGTTTTGTTATAAATTCACACAGTTTATAGCTTATCCACTCAAGTCAATCCCCTGGACTCTAATGCAACAAAAACACAATGCAAAGCATTTAAACAGATTACCTATGCAGCAGCTTTACTAAAATTCCTCTACAAAAGCAGGTACCTTTGGCATATTTGACAGAGTAGAAAGATTCTCATCCCTTTTTATCTTGATTAAAAAAGTAGCTTTAAATGCTGGTTCATCAAAGCATGGAAAAGCAGACCTTGCTGCCAGAGGTTCGAACTGAGTTGCTGCAAACCACCTAACGGGAAGAGTAGAGAAGAGCAAATTAAGAATTATGAAAGGATAAATGTCATTTTATTATGACAGAACAGCCATTTTCCCTCTGAATCTTGTAACAGCTTGTTATGGGAGAAGCTTTCTGAATGGTAGATGACAAGGTTTGTCCAGTCAGAATAAATGTTTCATTAACAAGAGGTTTTTTAAAACCAAAAAAAATGTATTTATTTAAGGACTAATCTGCCTGCCTGTTTTTTGCTTTCTTAGCAAAGAAGAATACAAGTGGAATAACACAATTGCAGAGCAATCATGAATATGTAAGCCAGCTAGTTTCCAGTAAGAGAGAACAAAAAAGGAGATTGAAAAATTAAATTAGTGAGCACGTCCATTAAATGAAAGTTTTGAAACCTCAGCAACAGATGGGACTACAAGGAAGCTTTTTCATCTAATTGTCATGCTTCCTCCTGCAGATGCTCCCACAGTTCATCTAATTGTATGCCTGCTCCCTTTGCTGGCTAGGAGATGGATTCTGTGTAGGTTCATGCACTGTCCTGTCTCTAATCCAACAGCTAGTCATATCACAAGAGAAGTTCTCAGAAGTCTGCATTATTTCTCCAGTATTTTGATACTAACCAGCTGTAGAGATTACAGCTTTTCCTAGACAGCATCTCTAACTTGTATTCTGCTCCAGCAAGACAACCCATGGAGCTCAACGAAATTTGTGAATTTAAGCCTTGTATTTACTGGAGCTAAACACACTGCTTTTATCTTTGTTTGGTTTGGGGCGGGGGTTTTTGTTTGGATTTTTTTGGTTGATTTTTTTAAACCTACTGCCAAGCTGCCCACAAGTTTTGAGGGTTTTACTTTTCTTCTGTAACATTATTGGACCTACAACTTTTCTGAGGAGGCACACTGCTGACAATTCATAATATTAATCTCCATGCCTGCTTTCAACTTCTTACTCATCTCTCCCCCCTCACCAATAATCTTGAAGTTGGTGCAGTAAGTTTCTTTCATTTTTTTTCCCTTTCACCTTAAGATGTTATAAAAGAAAAACAAACAATAAAGAACCATTCTGCATAAAAATATAAATAAGGCACAACTTATTTTTTATATTTGCATCTGGCAACAGTGAGTTATTTTGCCGTTTGATAATTTTAATGTTTTTGTGGCAATACGGAAAATCTTCAAAAGAAAGTAAAACTAAACTAGAAGACATTACATTTTCTTGTAAAGCAGCTTGATACCTTGAATTTTATACAGGAAATACAATAACAATAGAAGTTATCAAAGTAGCCTCCATTTGTAAAACCACTGACATTAAGCATACACAGACAAAGCCGCTGGATACAGAAGAGATAGACAAGGCAATGGAAGTGAAGATATCAATGAGGAGTTATCTGAAAAGGATTTACTGAAAAAGTGCAAGTTAAAGCATGTGCTACATCCTGTTCCTGAACAAAAGCAGGTAGCAGTGGACTGAAAGGGGACAAAATCTCAAGAACTTACTGACCAATCACTTACACATTCTCTTTGTACTACTGTAAATACAAGGAGAAAATAAAGCTTCAGCTACATCAGAATAGGAAAACCATGGAAATTCAAAAAGAGGCTAATCAGTCAAGTGATTTTTGCCTTCTACACTTACTGTATTCTTACTCCCACTTCATGGTAATGCGTGTCTTTAACATTTGTGATAAGCTACTTAACTCTATTTAATTTCATCTTGTGGTTAGTTCTCTCTGATGCAATCTACACCCTTTGTGACTCTTTATTATCCATATGAGGAAAAACTTCTTTACGGTGAGGGTGACAGAGCACTGGAACAGGATGCCGAGAGAGGTTATGGAGTCCCCTACTCTGGAGATTTTCAAGACCTGCCTGGATGCAGTCCTGAGTAATGTGCTCTAGGCAATCCTGCTTTAGCAGGGGAGTTGGACTAGATGATCCCTAGAGGTCCCTTCCAACTCTGTCAAATCCATGAATCCATGAATGCATTCCACAACAGAGGGACAACTTGTGGCATTTTTGTTATGATGATGGAATTCTGAAGCCTATCAGCAGTTTCCCAAGTGGCAAGAGATTCTCTCTAATCATAATGCATACACTATAATGTTCTAGTATATGCTCAGGAACAGCCCTCTCATAAGAGGCTTATAACCAGCACTTTATTTGGGGGATCTGAACAGCCATCTACATTTGCACTTCCGTGAAACACACCCACCCTCACGAGAGAGGCAGGCAAACTGAAACAGACCAGCAATCCTTTAACCCAAATTTATTTCTTAAAATTCTTGATTTCTTCAAGAAAGCCCCTTAGACTACCTCACATAAGGACCAACAGGAACACATGGGAGTGAAGAGGAGAGAGTTCCTGCCATATCTGTTACTAATTAATTAAAAAAAACCCCTTAATGTTGCACAGTTCATTGCAATGTACCAGGTCTTGCATATATTTGAAAACAATTGTTACAGCTAACTTATTTTCTTGTACACTTCAGCACTATGTCATAGAGCCACTAGGATCTAGATAAAGAGAGTTTTAAAGGCAAACTGTGAGTAAACTTTAGAAAAACAAACAAGTTTTGGTTAAAATGTGTGTTGCTAATAAGAGAAGCTTGCTGAACCTGAAACAAAATATCCTGGTTTTTTATTTGGAGAATAGAATAGAAATACATCTTTCTTGTGTTACACAGCTTCCTAACAGTCTATGAGATCACCTTTATACTCAGCATCTTATTTTGCTTATTTTTTTAAAGATGAGCTATCATTGAGGGACTTAAATAATTCAAACATTAGCAGCATATAGTTATCCTATCTCACTGCAGAGAGAAATATTATGACCAAGTTTACCACACCTATGTTTTATTCTTCAAGGGGTCTCATTGAAAAAGTTTGCAACAGCTCAATGAAGGGTCTTGTTTTAAGCAACTGAAAGTAAACACAATCTCAGCGTGATCCTCTCCCCAGAGAATAATTTCGAGTCTATGTTGTCAATTTGTAAAAGGTTGGGTTGGTGGTGCTAACTGTAAGTTCTGCCATCCCGTTTCAGGAAACAAAATCTACCTTTCCGTACAAGCTCTCTGTAGTTGCAAAGACTTGTAATACTGATAACACTGTTTTTTCTTGCTTTTTCCTTTGCATCCCATTTAACTTTTTCTTTTTTAAGCTTTAGATCTTAGCATTTCTTAGCACAAGCTGGTAAATAGTTTATGTCTTTACTCTAGCTAGCAGTAGTTTTATGGGCCCTTCAAAATTACTTTCCTGTCATACTGGTATTTCCGTCTTTCGTTTATTGAACTGCTGTTTCTAGAAAACCTGCATGGACAATTACGTGCCAACAGAGGTATGAACACTCCTAAGTACATGACCAGTGTACACGCCCATTTGAAGTGGGTGGTGGTGGGTGGTGATTTCATTAATCTTCGCGGTAAATAGCACTGATTTACTCTTTTTAAAAATGAGTGTGATGTTTCCCTTTTCTCTAGTCACTGAGGACTTTGCCTGACTGCCATGACTTTTCAAATGTAACTGAGAGCAGCTTGACAACTACATTTGGCACTTCCCTTCAGACTATAGCATGGATCTCATTGGGGCCCATGGACTCGTGTATGTACAGATTCCTCAGATGGTCTTGAAACTGACCTTCTCCTACAATGGTGGGACTTTGTACCCCCAGTCCCTGCCTTGAGACTCTGGGATTCAAGAGATGTGGGTAGAATTTCCAAACACAGAAAGTAAAAACTAAAGAAACAAAAAACCACGCTATAGCTACCTGCAACACTATACTGCACGACATTTAACTGACAGAGAGGCTGCCCTGACTTCATGAATTCATCCATGAAAAACATTTTTCAGGTAGATTAATCAGGAGATTAAAGATCGATTTTGCTCAATAGGAATCAGTTGCAAGAAACATCCAACACAAAAAGCAACCCTTGTTATTTCTATTATCAAAGCACAATCTAGAAGTAACAGAATAGAGGAGCTGTATTTGTGGACATACCTTTGTTTAGAATTCTCATCCTTGTAAGAAATTTTGTAAAAGCCATAATAGGTATCTGATAAATTAGATGAATATTCTATGTTGACAGTATAATTCTGTCCTACAAGGAGAGCCTCAGGAGCCATGATCGCAATCTGGTCATGCAATGGATATTCCAGGAATTCAACTGGCTTTGCTTGACGCCCTCCTGCTGAAGTAATGGTTGCCTTTGTAATATTGAGTCCTGAGCTGTGAAGTACAATCTTCCAAGTTACCTGGACTACGTTAACCACTATCTTTACTGAGCCTGCAAATTTCAGAGTAGTTAGGTTTGGCTGCAAGACAAGATCATAATGCAGTGGTACAACATCAGTAGGAAGCCTAATTTTTGCCCACGGAAATACTTTTCCATTGCTTGCCAAAGGGTATATTAGTTCCATTGTATGATTTTTTTTATGGCAGCCTTCTTTGGTAAAGGTACATTTAGGAAGAAGATAAATCACCATTATTAATGAAACTGCAATCACAAGAACAACTGTGCAAACCACCATGGTCCTCGTAGAGGGCACTGAACATGATCCATTTGGATTTTGCCTATAGACAGACATGTTATTCCGGAGATTCGAGCTTCTGTTCATGAAGGACATCCCCAGCAATTTTGCTGATGACTCATAATCCTCTTCATCATCATCCATTTCATGCTCTCCAAGGCCACGCACCAAGAGCCGGGAGCTCCTTGGTTCATATTCCACTTCATCAGGCTCCAGGGGATGTAAACAAGGCTCTTTTGCCAAGTCAACCACATCAGGCTCTTCTTCAAACATACTGTTTTCAATCATATTCCTGGGTAACTGAATTCGATCTGAAAAAGACAAGACCATATGTTACATGATAAACAAAAGGCATGATTATAATACCTCAAAGATAGGTTACTGAATTGCAGAATGAGAAACACTTTTACAGCACATATGATCAAGAGGTTTGTTTCCAGAAAACATTTTCATGCTTTCTGCATACTGTAATTTTTCATTTGGTATCTTCAAAAGGATGCTTCCGTTGCACATACTCAATGACACAACTTGCACCATACTGGGGATCAGCTATATCACTGCATAGCACTCCCAGTTCATTGATGTCAGTGTCTTGGCTACATTTCCTCTCCCCCAGTAAACTATACTTGTATTCAACTAAATTTGTTAAGATAGAATATTCTTTAAGTTTAAAGGTATAGCACAGGCAGCCAATACAGTTCTAGAGGAGTTTCTGAATATGCTAGTTAATGAATTCTTTAATAGGGGAGAAAACCAATGTGCTGGCAGCCACACAAATAATATATCCATTTGATTTTTTTAAATTTCATTTTTCCCACACACCTTGAAAAAGATAAAAAATATTTCTCACACAAAAATGGCAGTATAAAAATTACAGTTCCAATTGACACCTTCATCTAAGATCTAGCTCATACAACCCTTGAAATAATCCGTGCAGGTAGAGAAGTTAAGTCAGTGCCAATCAGACTGGTTTTCTCCATAAAATTTGTCCTTAATAGGTAACAGATCACTGAACATAAAAAAAGAGTTTAAATTCATACCAAATTTTAAAAGCATCAGATACTCTCATATTCTACACGTAGTTACATTTAATTAAATTTCTGGTCATGTCTATAACTGTTTATGCAGATGGTTGTCTTTCAGCTAACCTGCTCGGTGGAAAGTGGGAAAAAACTAAAAACACCGTTGGAAAGAAATATATAAAAGGAATGGGACATGGACATGAAAAAGTACCTTAGGACCAAGGAACTTTTTTTCATACTGTATTAAATCCAGAGCACTACAAACAGCATAGAAAGGATGTTGATTGGCTTTTGTTAGGACACCACAGAGTTGTCCAGAGAAGAAAATAAGTCAAATAGAAAAGCCATGTGTAAGGAGATTTCTCTCCAAAAATCCCATTACCAAATTTTCAGGGCCATGAAACTACAGTTAATTTTAATTAGTCCCCTGTCACAGCTTCTATCTAAGGGACAATGCAAAACTTTTGTCCAACTGCAAGTCTTCAGAAATTGAATTAATCTATTTCAGAGATTAAAGTCTACTGCTAACTGAACAATAATCACACCACACCTCTGCCCTCTACATTCTGTGTTTTCAGAATGAGAAAGACACATTTTCATTTGGATCTAAATATACACACTTATTAATTTCTGACAAGAATGTACATTTTGCCAATCTATATACAGCCTAGAATATCACTATTCCTATTATACATCACTGATTTTATCTATATTGTTAAGCTCCCATCCAGTAATTGAGGATAGTTTTGTACAGAAATAAATTACATGAATAATTTCAGGAATGTAACTACAGATAAATGCCTGATAGGACTTAAAGTGTTGAAACAGATTAGTGGAAGATATTGGGAGTGTAAAGATTTATGATTTGGTAGTAGCCATTTTTTTTTTTTCCTTTTTTAAAAAGATAGATTTAAGGCTGAAATTCCTAAAGGTTAAAATAAAACACCTTAAAGAAAAGATGGCAGAATCTTTTCAAACCAGATATATCAAACTCCTCAACATTTGCTTTAAAATGTACCAACACGTCCTGTTTCAAGGCCACAAACTCAGAAAACTATAGTGTCAGTAGCTGTAATACTAAAAAGGATGGAGTAAGAATTCTTATTCTAGCTCACATTCTATCATGCTTTTCTCTTTGCGTGATACCTGTGTAATAAACCTCTAATGATACTTGCGTGCTACTTATTTCAGTAGCACGATATCCTTATATCCTACCCCACAAAAATCAGTAAGAGGAAAGTGCACTGGTCAATCTGAACAAGCCATGTGGAGATGGATCTAAGCTGGAGTTTGGATCCACCTGCTCACCCTTTGTCGCATTGTAAACGTGCTGCTCTAACTAGGAATAGGACCATAGGGTCACAGGATACCTGAGGTTGAAAATTACTTCAGAAGGTCATCTACTCTAACCTCCAGCCAAAAGCAGCTTCTACAAGTTTCTGTCTTTATGGCATTTCCCAGTACAGTGCTCATGTTCGAACCTTCAGGCTGCGGTTGTAGTTCACTGGTCTCTACATTGGAGCGTGCGCACCCATATGTCAGATTGGAGGCCCCAGAGAGTAAAGGAAGAGGATAGAAAGTTACAAGTGAAAACACGTGAACTAGTGGAGAAAAAGAAGTGGAAAGACAAAGTATTGTGCAACGGAAGCTCTTTTACAATTCCTCTATCCAAAAATAGTTTATCAAGAATTCAGTAAACTGCTTCTAGCAGAGATTCTTGTTGATTATGCCCTCAGCTGGTTGCTTTTCAAACCTGCTGGCTAGCTTCGATCAAATTTGAAAACAGATTCAAGACCAAATTTCTTCAAGTCCCAACACAATCCCACCCCAAAGCTGCTGGTGGCAAACACCAAATCAATATCTGCTACGTAGAAAAGGCAGGTATTAAGACTCACATCTTAACCTCTCCAACAGGTAGCAGCCAATCAGTACACAGCTCCAACCTCAGCCATGGCATGTGCTGCTGCATGGCCAGCAAAAGAGGTAGATGACAGGGGAGGCACTGCAGAGGGAAGGAGGAGAAAGATAAAGAGCACAAATCTGGCAGAAAGTAGGCTTCATCAGCTCTGCTGCTCATAGAACAGTTTGCTTTTTGAAGAGCTTATTCTCTAATAAGTTTCTCTAAAGCCAACTATCTTAATATTTTCAAAGTTGCATGCAGGCACTAATAATTCTTTTAGTCAAAGAGAATTATATAAAAAATCTCAAACTGAAACTAAAACAGAAAAGCTAAACCAGAAGTTAGTTTCAAGGCAATTCACGGTTTTAATACCTAAGAGACATTCATTTCTAGGAAAACAACAGTTAAACCAATTTCTATGGAAGTATTTGCAAAAACTGGAAGCAATCAAAGTCTTGGTTGTTCTGTAGTGCTGAAAATCTGTAAGATTAGAACTTACTGAGATCAAGGGCATCACCAGGCTACTATTCTCCACTGCAAAGCACACAAAGTATCCAAAGATTACTTAAGTTATTTATGCTGATATAAGCATTCACAGAAGCATAGAAGTCAGGCTACTTTTTGAAGAGGAACCACAGCAAACGTGTTTAAAGCTTTTACACTCAGATAAACCCTGGACTGCTGGTTTCTTGATGGTCCACTGGAATTTATAACATATAGCAAATGGAACTCTTATGACCTTTCAGTTTTAACACATGAGCTGCTACATTATGAACAAAAATGGTATTCTTAACTGAAACAAGTCATAAGGAATAAGTAAGGAATAAGCCTGAGGAACATGATTGCAAACATCAAATTTCAGTGTCCTCTTTCACACCAAGTACGGCCAAGAGGCAAGCATTCCCAGTGTAAAACATACTAAAAGCACATTAATTCAGATACTCAAGCAGATTAATTGAGATTCCAAATATGACAAAGGAAAAATTAGTGCAACTGCGAGACTAGGGAACGTTAAACTGTAAAGAAGTTGCACGGTTCCAGTGAACTACCACTGCCATGCCAGAGGCTGCAGATGCACTAGGGGCATTTGTGTTCACACTAGTTCACAATTAAGGAAGAAAGGATCTGAGCTGCTAAAATGCACTACAAAAAATATATGTCATCAGACATGTCAATTTAAATCTAACTCTAAACACAAGCTCACTGTGAGAGTGAACAAGGAGGTAAAAAAAAGGTCATGGGGACAAATCTTGTTGGTCCCTAATTAGCAGCTAAAAGCTGCTAAAAGCTTAAACACACCCAAGTAAAAGTTATTTTACACAATTCTTTCACAAATTTGTAATATGATTTTCAACATCTTCCTCAATATGTGATCTATTATCACACCTAGCAGAGAACAATGTGAATACTCACAGTTTAAAAACAATCCTGAGAAGAGAGGTGAGATTAAAAATTAAATGTGACAGACTAATCCAGAAAGCCAGTACTGCTAATACTGCAATGCTGAAGGAAGGCAAATATTTTCTCAAAAGTGATGGTTTTGAAAAAGTTTCTTTAGAGCTACCTCTTGCAACGCTGATGCCCAATACCCTATTGCAACATATCTTCTCATTACAATACTCAGGGGACCATAACAAGCCTGGTCAGTTGTTTTCTGTAAAGAGGAAAGAGTGCTCAGACATGAAATTCAAATGCAGTTTACAACAGGACAAGCCAACAGTACAATAAGCTTGCTTTATGTACTGCAAGCTAAACAGAAGGAGATCCCTTATCCTGTTCCTACAAGACATATATCTTTCACTCCTACATCCTTTCACAAATTAGTCTTTTAACTTACAAAGCAACTTTACTACAATACTCAGGTTCACTATAAAACATGATCATGCAGGGACAATCAGGAGCATCTTATGATGTTTTGGCTTTGGAATCCATTATAGATATAAAAAGTTATTATTTCTTTCTTTTTCAAAGTCAGTATCTTCCTATAATGCTATTGATATCTCTTTATAATGCTAGAAGTATGTAATTTTCCCTTGGAAAACAAAATGTGTAACCTCAGGATTCATGTCTGGGTATTCTATCTCAGAACTGAAATCTCAAGATGCAAAATTCTTACATGAATCTAAGCAACTCATTTCTCAAGTTAATTCCTTTTTAAAACATATGCAGAAAATGCTTGAAGGCAATTGTTCTTCTTCTGACTTTCCATATTCTAATTAAGAAGTTAAAATTAAAAATCTACACAATTTAAACTCAACAAATCCTATTGGTAGAGTCAGACGGATTGTTACCACTTTCTGAGACTGAAGTTCAGCACCTTATCATCTTTAAATAATAAGGAGGTATCACTCAGTATGTTTATTGAAGTAAATGTTACAAGAATTACAGTAACACCTGGCATTTTGTAGCCACCAAACCCTTACTGAAAAGATAAGCACAGGAAGCTTTCTGTCACCCTGCAATAACCTAGAAGCCAAACAACTATGGGGTAGTATGCTGTCACAGACCAGCAGATGTAGCAAAACCTAAGGCCAGACCAAATGTGTATAAAGTGTGCCTACTAGCTGGAAAAAAAATAAAAATTGGAAGCACTCTACAATTTAAAAAGAACCTATTATAGCCAAGACTTCATAATGTGTATATATATGTATATATGTGTATCTAAATATATACATATGTATACACATATATGTATATATATGTATATATAATGTATACAATTTTTCTGCTACACTTACAGTGCCTTTAAGAGGTAGTATGATCTGTGCAGTTGCCTACACAGACATGGGACTAGAAATTTTGTGAGTAATAGGTGTACTTGCTATAGAATATGTTGTTTTAAGAAAAAGAAGAACAGGTCACACACAGTATAGTATTCATCTGTATTTATGAGAGAACAAAAATATACCTACTTCAGCTTTACATAGTGAAATTTCTCACACATATCTCACGTCATCAGTCCTTCCAAGCTAGAGACAAGAACAACATGAAATGTGAGAGCAAATGAAAAAATAGAGGAACTTGTGTTGCATAGCTTGACTGAAAGGAGAACAAACTATAGGAAAACAGCATACGTAATATGCAGCAAGCTTTCAGAAATTTTATGGGTTTGTTAAGATTAAACCAACATATAAACAAATAGTAGTTTTTATTTAAAATAAATGTACAAAAATGTAACATTAAATAGTTATCTAAAATGTGTATAAGGACACTTGAGACACTGAGGATTTGGAAAAACTATTGAAGGGTGACCCTTTTTCTCCCGAACTGTCTGTCCCCAGATCTGCATCTACAGCCTCAAATAAAAGGAGGGTAGGGAGAGAGAAATATTCTCTTAATACTCCAAATCTCTCTAAATTGTCCTTACTAAATTTCAAAAGTGTTACTATGGAAAAGCAACATAGTAAACAGTTTTCAACTACCCTTTTCTAAGTTTTTTTTTGTTAATCCAATTTGGTATAGACCTATCTTTCACATTTACCTAATCAAAGCCATAAATCTATTAGTTTATGCTAAGTTACTTAGTAAAAACATAGTTTCAACAGAATTGTAAAAATTAAAACTATATGCTGAGGCTCTGCACCTACTCATGTTGTTTACCAATTCTGCTTAACAGGGAACAAATTAATCTCCGCAACTGCAAACTGCAAAACATTAAAGTTTTCATAGAAGAATGAGAGGAATATTCACTCTTATTTGTGGACTCCATGTTGGACTCATTGCTTGAGTCTTGCTCTGAATCTTTATCTTACTCTCAGCCAAAACTACTGTTGCAGTTATTGCTTCTGCCTTGGCTGAGGGGAAAGTAGATGGCGACCCCAAAAGGGAGTCCCAAAACACAGATTCATTTTCACAGGTGCTGAAATTGGTACACAGAGGTATTTTGAAGAAAACTGAAATTCTAAATGCTACACTGGAAATCCAAAAGGTGAGAAATATTTCAGAAAGCACAATCTCCTTGGTGGAGACTGCCAATTAAAAATCACTAGTTCCAAACACCAATGGTTAGAATTTTTATCAATCCAAATAAACATTAGAGTTTAAGTCAACAGAAATAAGAATAATAATCGGTATAGATAAGTATGACTTATTATTCAATATGAGAAAACGGCCTTGGCTTGCGAAGAAGTAGAGGTTTAACTGAAACTAAACTTCTGAATTAGTAGCCTTTCAAAATGCACACTTAAAACATTCATTGTTAACATTTTCTTAGAAAAAAAGTTGGTATTTTTCTAAATTTAAAGATAAATAAGGCTAGAAACCTTAGTTGATGCTATTTATGAACTGCACAGTCTAACAAATCAGAAAGAGGTTTTGAAACTTCAGCAGAGAAGGAAATGACCCAAATACCGTTACACTCCACCCCACTTAACCACTTCAGCAAATTAAATAGGACAAAAAAGATCAAGAAACAGAAGTGGCAACTCAAATATTTTATATCAATAGTTTAATTAAAGATAAATAAGTAAAGATTTTAAGAATAAAAGCATTGAAAGAGATGACTGAATACAATGGCTTTTTTGTTTTTCATATTCCCCCTTCCTTTTTATTTAGGCATCATTCAAATGCGTATCTATCTACTACATCCTATTTATAGCTGTTATCTTAAGAACTTTGGCACATGATTTGAACACATAGATGACACTATCTCACCATTAGGTGACAATCCATTTTTTTCCCCACAAAATTCTAAAAGAATACAAACAATTACCATTGATTAATTCCTGGCTGCATATGCCAGTAACTGCTCAGTCTACAAGTGCTTAAGGGTAACAAAGCTCCTCCTATCTAAAGCCTTCTTAAGGCTCTTTCTGAATGTTTGGATGCAGCTTCAGTTGCTTTCTGTATTACTACAATTTCAAAACCTGCTGGTCAAATCAGAAATCACCTCAGTTCTGTGAGAAACCCAGAACATGATCACATGAATAAAATTATTGATCTCAGCAAATACATACATGAACAGTGCCCTCAAACAATCAAGTGCGTAGTAGACTGTAGCAAAAACCACATTAGATAAACTGGCAGTAGTTCTATTAAGTCTTCACATATCTCCAGTCTTAGGACTGGTAGCTTGCTTAGGTAAATCATTTTCACTTCATGATCTGCAGACTACAGGATTACACAAGAGACACTTAAATCAACTGGCTAAAAGCAACTGTACTGGTTGTTAACCTTCAGTTTGATTTAAAATGTAATTCCCTGTTGATGCAGCCTCAGCAGCTATGAAAGGAAAGACACGCTTTCTAAGCACCGTGCATACATACGAAATAAGAGTCTAGCTTTTAAAGGGCTAGCTAGAGCAAACAGATAAACGGACCCATTCATCTGCAGAACTGCTTGTCATCCTAATGTTTACGGCCACTCCAAAAGAATGGGATGAAGCCTCTCAATCCACCTGAACAATGAGTACATTGAGTACATAGTACATATGACACACTTGAAAGGAGACTGCCTCCAAGGTTAGTGCTGGGTGAGCAGCATTCCATAAATCTGTTTCCAAGTGTCCAAGAGTATAAAATTTTGGAAAAAAATTCTGACCAGCTTACAAAAAAAAGTTATTTCACATGGTTTACAGACCCTTTAATCTCTTTAGGAATGAGATAATTCCTTTAAAGACCTTTCTCTTATTTTAGCTACATTTAGAAATATAAATTGCTCCAGGGGAACCCTCGGCCTAAAGGTTTAGTATGGCACGTAGGTTAGGCTGCAGTGAGAGTAGAACCCTTCAGTGACAGCTGTAGAGTCAGAAGCAGCATTTTAGCTTTGAGGAAAAGTTAACTGAATATAAAAGGCTTCTAGTGGCTAAACAGCTCTTGATGTTGTAGAATAAGTATTATAAAATTTTCTCTATTCAAGTGTGTTCTGTCTAATTTCTGAAATTGCTCATGGAGACAACAGAAAAATAAAATCAAAGGCTGTGATTAGCAACAGCTGTCTTATGTCACCAGCTCTGTTAAAGATACAGGCCTCCTTCCTCTTTGTGAAACAGAGGTTAAAAAAAAGAGCTTGATAATTCAACATTTATCTTTTCTGAGATGAATTATTTTAAATCTTATCAGCCTAAGTAAAAACAGCATCTCATTTACACACATTCCTCTATGGAACAGATATTTTTAATGCCCTCAAAATTTCTTCTGAAATAGTAACACGATGTCTTGTGTTTGTTGGCCCTTTTCCCCTGTCCCATAGTGCCATTTTTTTATTTTCATGATATATGAATTCCAACTACAGCAGAACAACAAAAATACTCAGAAGACTATCTGTTACTGACTTTTCCATTTTTCAGCTTTTGTCACTGTTCAATTTAAAACTTACAGAGCTTGCTCATAAAGATTTCTATATTTATCAGTTCAAATACATCAAATGTGGGAAAAGAGTGGGTTATTAAAAAAAAAAAAGAAAGAAACAAGCAAACAGAACTGCAAACAGAACTCTGAAATTACCTTGTTGCTGAAAAACAAAAGCTACAATTCAGAGGCTTGATAGGCAACTTCATTTGCATGCCAATATCTAGCTCTCCAGAGTCTGAGTTACTGTATGGGCTTAGGGTCAAAACATCAAACAAGTGTAACCTACACATTCAGTTCCTGTGATGAAAATTTTTCTGGAAAAACTTTGACTATCAGTAAGCATTTTCTCTTCATAGGATTTACAACAAAGTGCTACTTTGGCTCAAGGTACTACCTCACCAACTCAAAAAACCACCATTGTATGTTCAAGATGAAGGAATTCTAGTCAGTATACAGATTTAATGTTTTCTTTCTAGTTGTTCTTTCTAGAAATTAAATTCTTATTTGGTTAAATCTGGTTTGGGGTAATTATTTTCTTTCTGATCTGTCAACAGGTACATTAGTCTAAATCTAAGGGAGGTAAAATAACGGGGACAAATTTAGAGGCAAAATGCTAAATTAAGTTATTTAATTGTATGACAGTTCACATTCAAGATAAAGGATTTCCAGTTTTATATCAAATTTCAATTACACATTTTGGAAGGGGGGGGAAAAACCACAAAACCAAGCCAAGAGTTAATTAAGAAGGAAATTTTTCAAGTTACTTAGTCACTAAAGACTGGGAGGTGCAGTGAAGTTGGAGGTGATGACACCTGGAAATAATGAACTCTCCTTTTTTCAGTGAGGGACAGAAATCATTACAATGTTTTCTGGACAAAAGACTGCATTTAATAATTTTCTAATAATATGATTATTAAATATAGATAGATTTTTCTATAAATAAAATAAATTCTGATGTTATGTAAATATAATTGCATAAATAAAATACTAACTGAAACTAATTACAGTTTGCTCTCATGCGAGAGTCACAAAATTTAGAAAGTTTTAAAACAAAAAGTTAAGTACAGAATTATATTTCAATTTTCCCTCTACTGGTTTGTTAGATAATGAAACTATCAAAATACAATACATCGGAAACATGTCCTGCTAACTACCAGGATCTTGTAGGGGTAATAAAGATAACAAGCAGGTTGATTCTTCTGAATTACTTCCATGTTGTAGAGTTGCAAACTGCACAGCACTGTGACTTCAGAGGGTGCAGAGTAATAAAGCCTCCTCCCAGCACAAAGGCAGTGTCTGGACACAGCTGATGGGCAATAATGGTCTTATGAAGAAGTATAGTCTGGCTTCAGTTGAGCTTCGTAATTCCTGCTGCCTTCATAATCCAAGGGGAAATGGTTAGCAACCTGATACACCACCTAGACATACACAAGTCTGAGGTCAGATGGAATCCACCCAAGGGTACTGAGGGACCTGGCAGAAGTGCTCACCAAGCCACTCTCCATCATTTATCAGCAGTCCTGACTAATCAGGTGTGGTGGTGCAACTTCCCTCCGCCACCAGGCCACTTAGTGCTTGGCACAACTTTCCCCCACCTGGGCCACATACCAACTTAAGTCACGCATGAATTGAAAAAGGCCATGGACCAGAACGTAAAGACACCCCCTCAACACACCTGGATCATGCTTTCCCTATTGCTTGGGACCACTAATGAGAAGCAATCACCCTCTGACAGTCTAGGTATACCTATGACCTGGATCGTGGCCCAAAGGACCCAGATCTGGGATACCAGAACTTCACGATCTAGCAACTTCTGCACCTGTGCAACTGGTAGAAAGTACCAGAATATTTCATTGTCCAACTGGGGCCAAAATGGAAAAGTAACTGATGAAAGTCAATTATCTCGGACCTATAAATAGTGTCTCTAAGCAAGATCTTTGAGGTCTCATGCAGTGGGTTGTGACCAGCATCTCCCCTGATTTGGGACACCTCTCAAGCATAAACCTCCCAAGGTTTAAAGACTGTCACCTGACAAAGCTGATGAAGCACCAGGGTGAAGTCAAACGTCTCAAGACTCAATTATTGCCCATTGAGGAATGCTGATGTAGTGTGAGTATTTACCCTAAATTCAAGAAGAGGGAAATTTTAACTATAGGCTAGCCTCTTCCATGTATCTCTCCACTAATCTATGTGTTTGAATGTACATATTTGCCTTCACGAGTGTGGGTGTCTATGTATTTCACTGGATCCAAATATTTCTAGTGGGAGGTGTCCCTGCCCATGGCAGGGGGTTGGAACTTGATGATCTTTAAGGTCCCTTCCAACCCTAACCATTCTATGACTCTATGATTTCTGTCTGTCTGTGTGTATGGAATTGGAAGAGGCACACACTGGCTCACTGGAGTTGCCCACTGTGAAGAGTCTCTAGTTCTAACAGTTAAAGACTCAGGTGGTGTGCGTGCAACTCCTAGAATGGTGTGTGTTTGTATGTTTTATATTTATACGTATGTGCATATATATACTTTATATTGATTCGGGATACCTTGTAATAAGTTAGTGTGAATCTTGTCATTCTTGAATCTGTAGTTAAGTCACTGTTTTAATTATAACATATTTGCCTGAATCACCTTGTTAATCCTTAAATTAGTTAATGATTAAGTGCTGATAAGATATAGCTTTTGATCCACCTCAAACCATTAATAGGTCTTGAATTGCTGTCAAATCATAACCATGTCAAATATTTCATCCACGACACCAGGGAGGTCCCAGTGGACTGGAAGTCAGCAAATGTGACACCCATCTACAAGAAGGGCCAGAAGGAGAACATGTGAACTACAGGCCTGTCAGTCTGACCGTGGTGTTGGGGAAGGTTATGGAGAAGACCATCCTGAGCACCATTACACAGGTTTTGGTCGATAGCCGGCTGAATATGAGCCAGAAGTGTTCCCCAGGTGCCCAAGGAGGTCATTAGCCTCCTGGCTTGTATCAGAAATAGTATGGCCAGCAGGACCAGGAAAGTCATTGTCCCTTTGTACTCAGCACTGGTGAGACTGCACCTCAAATACTACATTCAGTTTTGGACCCATCACTACAAGAAAGATACTGAAATGTTGCAGTGTGTCCACAGAAGAGCAACAAAGGTGGTGAGGGTCTGTAGCACAAGCCTTCTGAGGAGCAGCTGAGGGAGCTGGGGTTGTTTAGTCTGGAGAAAAGGAGGCTGAGAGAAGACTTTATTGCTCTCTATAACTACCTGAAAGGAAGTTGTAATGAGGTGGGGGTTCGGCTCTTCTCCCAAGTAACAAGTGAGAGGATGAGAAGAAACAGTCTCAAGTAGCACCAGAAAAATTTTCTTCACTGAAAGGGTTGTAAAGTACTGGAACAGGCTGCCCAGGGAAGCGGTTGAGTCAACATCCCTGGAGGTATTTAAACAGCATGTAGACATGACACTTAGAGATGTGGTTTAGTGGTGGACTTGGTAATGTTAGGTTAATGTTGGACTCAATGATTTTAAGTGTCTTTTCCATCTTTCTCTGATTCTATGAATTAATTACTTACCATGGGTATTTTTAACATTAGGTATAAGTCTTACAAATCTGACCTAATCAAGTAAATTGCTTAATTTACACAGAATTTCTCAATTTATTTGCTGATGGCACACTGTATTCACAGCTATTAAAACTTTCAGAATGGCACATAGTGAACATCATTGTGCCTATTCCCTGTCCTAATTCACCATTTTCACCTCTAACAGAAAGATACATACTCCTCTCACATCCCACCATCTTTTCCTGGATACCTATGTCCAAGATAATGCAGAGACAGCTCTGTTTTCCATCCTCCTCTTTGTTCCTCTGCTCCTTTCAGAGTAGCGGCTCTTGGGCTACCCAGCAGATCATGAAATTATTAAAAACGTGAGCAGGCTCTTCCTACTTCTCCTCTAAGCCCTACATCTACAGGTTCACTAGGAGGACTGTGCACCAGGAGCAGTTAACACAGGAATTAACTTGCAATTCCTTAATTTTGGAGCCTGTGATGGTCACAAACTCTTAACTAGCTCTTGCTTTACTTTAGTTTCCAAGCAAAGACATAGGATTCACTTAACTTATAATTCCTCCTCCACCTGTCAGCTCTCCCTCTTCGTCACAGTATGTCTTGTCTTGTCATACCTTGGAAATAAATGCCTCAAAACTTTGGAGGAAGCAATAAAAAAGTACTTTAATAACAAATATTAATTTTTAAATTTGCTTTATTCTTCTTCTAAAATACCTCCCAACGGAAGTTACATAGGTTTTCTTAAATTTTGCCCACAGACAATTGATTTAAAGGATAGTCAGTAAATAATTCCGGTTGCTATTTTCATAGACACAGCTCTCTTGAACACAGAAAAGTCACTTTCAGAAAGAGGAGAAGGGCATTGGCACAGACTCTTGATGATCCCATGCAAAACCCCTGAATATATTGGGAAATCTATACAAAATCTCATGCTTCAGTGAGTCAGGCAAGCAGTAATGTTTCTATTTTGCTCCCTGATAGAGGGAAGGGAGTGGGAGGAGGAACCTCAAAAAAAAAAAGAAGCTACATTTATTCAGAGTCTGCATGAAAGCAAATTACTCATCTTAACGGATTTCTGGCCCTGAAGCTTACAGAAAAACTCCATGCAGTGATGCAATGCATGAATCCTATAGAAGACAAGCATAACTTCTTAAATTCAAGACACGCTCAAATCTCTTACTGCCCACATTTATAGGAGAAAAAAAGAAACTGAAAACTTACGTACAAAGTATTGCTTTTTGAAAGATACTACACCTCATTAGTGGAACATTGAGTAAGTAAAACTAAATCTCCATATTTTCAAAACTCTTGCTGCAAACAAAATAGCAAGTTGCTGGAGCAGTAATTAAGGTCACTATCGTCACTTCAATATTGCATTACACTATTTCTTCTTGTAGATAATTATCAACAGGTACATCCCACAATAAAAAAATTATAGAATTCAACAAAGCAGAGGTTTTTTAAAAAGGCAGGCTTTTCATCTTCAAATCCTTCCAGCTTGCTCTAAACCATGTATTTCTTGATTTATGATGATTATTTCTTGTCATATCAATTTAGTTCTTCCTTCTATAATGCAAAATGTTTCCTGCACTGTTATGCTTTTGGTTGTCTTCAACTTGTCCATAAAAACCTGTATTACTTCGTTGGGGAGAGGGGGAGGGAGGTGCGGGGGAAGCTCATCTTATCTTTTCTAGCAACCTTGTTGAGCAAAGCCCGTATCAGCAAACATGTTAGTTATGCTAAGATTCTGACTGAAGTTTTCCTTCTTCTCTACTATGTCTCCCTAATTGTTCCATGCATTTCAAATTCCTTCTGAGCAATAAAATAATTCTATACAGAAAAATTATTTGCTGTTACTAAAGAAGAGTACAGAATGCCATTCATGTAATTTAATATCAGCATCTATCCACAGTAAGAAAACATACATTTATAACCTTCACTCATCTTAGAAACAAGGAGACATCTAGCCAGTGGAATTTCAAGGAAAACAGAAGTCCTACTTGAAAGCATTTTGCCTTCATTTCACCATGATCTCACCACTCATCACCTTGAAGCTGAGGCATAGGAATGGCAGAAGGAATTAAAGTCTCCATAATAAAAATCAAGTGAAGCACAGAACACCTGAGAAAAACTTTGGAATCATAGAATTGTCTAGGTTGGAAGGGACCTTTAAGATCATCTAGTCCAAAGGAATTAATACCTACAATCAAGGGCTGTTGATACAGCAGTTCATAAAACAACAAAAAATTACTAGTTCAGTTATGGTGCAAAGTTAACACTCAGATAACAAAGGAGATACACAAATACCTCCTGAAAACAGTAATACAACCAGTAATACAAGTATCAGAAGAGCAGCATTAGTTTGCAAATGTCCCTTTTGGTTTGTGAGTATCTAGCAAAGTCCCCTGAAAGCCAATTTTGAATGAGTGTCTCTTGTGTTGGGAAAAATGACTATGAATATCCAGTAGTTATGCCAAGACATTTTATAAGAGAGTCCTGAAAGATAAAATAAAATATAAAATTAAATTAAAATTAAAATAAAATATTAAAAATAAATAAAATAAAATAACTTCAGTTTCTGTCTTCCAAAAATGGAACTGATGTTTTTCCACTTTTACCATTTTGGATTTGAAGTGTTTTAATTCAAAAGGAAAGAATTGCACAGTTTTAGACCTTGCCAAAGCAGTGACAGATTTTGGTTCACTGATCCTGATGACCTAGAAGAGCTGTGCTGGTAAATTCCCACCTGCCTGAGGATTAAATATATTCCTCACTATGTTTCCTAGTGGCCTAACAGCAACACTCTTGCAACAGTATGTGGGATTTGCTTCATAATCCTTTTAGTGCAAAAGAAGACAACGACAAAGTTATGAATACTATAGCTAGAAGTTGGGAATAG
>KZ505865.1:456467-477030 GCA_002844005.1 Limosa lapponica baueri
CCTTCAGCAGTGTACTGGGTTTGGCTGGGATAGATAATTTTATTCATACTAGCTCCTATAGTGTTATGTTTTGGATTTGTAAACAAAACAGTGTTGATAACACACCCATTTTTTAGCCATTACTGAACAGTGCGTACACAGCATCATGGACTTCTGTGCTTCTCATGCTGTCCTGCCAGTGAGCAGGCTGCAGGTGCACAAGAGGTCAGGAGGGGATACAACTGGGCCAGCTGAATCCAACTGACCAAAGGGATGTCCATACCGTATGACGTCATGCTCAGCAATAAAAGCTGGAAGAAGAAGAAGGAACGGGGAATGTTCAAAGTTATGGCATTTACTTTCACAAGTAATCACGACGCATGATGGAGACCTGCTCCATCCTGTTGATGGCTGAACGCCTGCCTGCAGACGGGAAGCAGTGAATGAATCTCTTTCTTTGCTTTGCTTGTGCAGCTTTTGCTTTACCTATTAAACTACCTTTATCTCAACCCACAAGTTTTCTCACTTTTATCCTTCCAATTCTCTTGCCCACGCCACTGGGTGGGAGTGAGCAAGTGGCTGCGTGGGGCTTAGCTGCCTAATGGGGTTAACCCACAACAAGAAAGTTTAAGCAGAATTTTTATTTACCGGTATAGCCAGTGTATCGGAGCAATATGTAGCCAGTTATAGGATACCACAAATCTTTGAATTTAGAAATAGATTGCCGTTGTTTAAAATGTGTTAAATCTTATTTTTAGAACCTTTACATGAGAAAAACATTTCTGAAAAAAAACAAGTCAGGCTGCTACAAAACAGATGTCACCACTTTTACATTACTGAATTTAGAAGACAGAAGGGAATAACTAAATAGAAAAAAAGCACAGTCAAGAAATATTAGGAAATATGAAGTATTGCTATGAAAATCTGTGTATCATCCATATGCCTTGCCTGATCTTTAGAGACAGAACAGAACAATAGGTAGGCAAACAGCATGTCCTTAATTCCCATGAGGCTGCAAGATTACATATGCACATTTTTAATAGATCAAAACCACAGACATATGCATATATACTTTTACATGCTGAATGCAATAATTTAAAAAAGAAACAGAAACATTGCAGGCAGTTGTGCTTCCTGTTAATAAAGAGCCTAAACCAGCATTTTCTAGTCCTCTTAATGTTACTTAAGCACAAAATAACAGAGAACGGCACACATTGACTCAGAGCAAACCAACCACAAAAGCCTTAGATAAAACTACAACCTCACTGAACTAAAGGAGGAGTTTTTCTGGTTTTGCTAAGACACAACTGCTCTTCACAGATACAGCACCTCTGTTCGGTGTGGTAATAAAAACCATGACAGGCTCTGTTGCTTTTTGCACCATCATTACTTACATGCAAACACATATGGTGACTCTCTGTATAATTTTACTGGAAACTCTTATCAAAAGGCAGGCACTACATGAAGTCTGTTCATGATTTCAAGTCCATCCTAGTAACAAATGCCACTTTGCAAGGGTTTAATTTCAGGATACAATTAAGGTTATAAGGCTAAGTGTAATCTAACTGGTAGAGGTTTACAGGAATCTGTCTAGTTAAGCATATATCATGGCTTCCACAATTAAGTCACAGCAGACAGATGAAAAATGCACAAAGCAGATGCTCGTTCAGAAAAAAAAAACCCTTTTTTCACAATTTTTGTACCATTGTAACTTGAAAATGAATAGTTTTTCCTATATTGCAAAGGAGGGCAAATGCTGCTTTCCAATCCAAAATAACCAAGGGAACATAAGCTTCAAGCCATACAAGGTCACTCTCTACTCTACTTCCTCTCCTTCAGCCTGTACTGGAAGGTCTACTTCTGCTGCTAGTTTGTTTGTGCATTTTTTTTAATGAATGGAGATCAAATATTCCAATAGCAAGCTTCTGCACATACACTGGAGTAAAATTCTGCCAACTGGGCTGCATCATGGAAAGTAAAACGATACATGACTATGTATTTTAAGACCCCCTCTTATCTTAAGTTGCCATACAAAACAGGAGCTAAGAGTGTAATCTCGTGTAAATCACTGTTTATTAGTCTTGGGTGCTTCTAAAAGATTTTCTTTAGAAGACTTTCTGAAAGTCTTTTCCTGACTTTTAAGGAAAGCACAATTGCATTTTCTTTGGCAGGACCTCAGGCTGAAGAACCATCAATTACGTTGGATGGATCAACTACATTTCAACATTTACCAATTAAATTTATAAGCAGATTGCCAGACTACTACTGATACTTCTTTTCAAATCTTTACTTTCATGTCATCAACAAAAAGAAAGCATTGTTGAAGGGGGGGTGCAGAGGGGAAAACCAGTGTGGTTCATTTACTGGACGCTCTACCTATTCAACAGGCAAAAAATGTAAGTTACTTTTTGCGTAACTATTTCTCTGGAGGCCAATGGAGATAACTGGAGAATTTAAGGTTAGCCTATACAAGCTTGGTCTGGATTTTAATATCCAACACAGGTATATTATATCCATTCACATCTCACCAAATATTTTCATATTTCAATCTGGTACCAGTTAGGTTTCTACAGTGAAAAGGGAAGGAAAGGGAAGAGGAGCGGGTTGTTTTAAATGACCTTTTGCTCTCTGAGCACTACTGAGAGAGAAAACCTACAAGTTCCAACAACATTAAGCCGGTGTTCAGTCCTCAGCCATTGGTTGAGCAAAACACAGGATGGGAAAGAGGGCTCTGAACTTTAATTTTACAACATGGGGTTTTAGTTTCCTGTTTCTATTCTGATCAAGGGTATGCTTTGCAATTAAAATGATAGAAGATGTTTAACCACAGGGATCTAATGAAAAGGCCCTGAGTCTTGGAGACAAGCAGGAAGTTGTCTCAAATTTCTCAAACTACTGAAGACCCATATTCAAGACTCCTGACTGTGTTCTTCAGTATATCTGTCCATCAGTTTCATGGCAGATAAATACCAGGCTCATCACGGCTGAAGTTACAGAAGATTTGTCTGCCAGAATCAATCGTTCTGAGGAAAAAATTTTAAAGAACTTTGCAAAACACCTAACAGACTGTCAGGCATACAGTCTGACAGACTGCATTAAACCTGATGTTTGGTCTTTTGTTTGTTTGTTTATTCGTTAGGTTTGGTGCTGTTTCTTTTTAAAGCAATAAATTCAAATTATCATAACCTCTCATCTTGAACCGTTTCTAAAAAAACAATCCAATGTGCCTTCGGGATTATTAGTGTTACTTAATACACACTTGACAACTCCAGTGATAATTCTATACAAAAGCATTTGTAGGTTAAAAGTAAGTATTGCATGTTCACTGCTTCATAACTGGTATTTCAGCTCCCTGAAGCAATAAAGTCTAAAAGTTACTGCCTATGACTCGCAACACAGTAAATTTTATATGGTCTTAACAGAGCAACAATACATCTCCCTAAACTTTTGTCAGTCTCATTACATAACAAGACAAAGGACTTTGATAGAGAAAGAAGTGGCAGTACGTCTGCATGGTAGCCCAAGAAATACTAAGATCTAAATTGCTCCAAATCCCTACCCAGGCATCATATATCAGCTTTGAAATCAGCTTCATTATAGCCACCACCATGAGGGCAGGGGCATTTCAGATACCAGACACTTTCAGAAGGTACCCTGGGGTCATCTCTTTCATTCATTCTCACCATGGAAAAGCAGGTGGAATAGCTGCAGACTGCACAGAGTGCCAGCCTGATCTATACAGCTGATGAACATGCCCCACAAGACTTGTGAAAGGTTTCTGCAGAAATACCAGCAGGGTCACTCTAGAGACAGCCCTGAGGGAGCTCCAATCAACAAGCTGTGTGTACAGGCAGCTATTTTGATCTTGTGAGTACTCTGGGTTGCTTTGCCCGGTAATGTCCATGTCATTGGCCACACCACTGCTATTAGAATGTATATGCATTTCAGAATACATATGCTGCTACTAAAAGATACAACAGAAATAAAACCCACAACTCTTGGTTGCTCTCTAGACAAAGCATATTTTTCATCACCAATTTTTATTTAAAAGAAAAGAATTTCTGTAGATCACAGCCCTAGATCTGATCCTGTAGATCAGCCAATGATACACCTCATAATAACAGTTCCATTCTGCTCCACATGACAGTTTTTTGCCTTTGTTGATCTTAATCTCACTTAATGTCACAATCATAATTTTTACAGATGAAATGTTACTACAATACAGCCTCTTTGTGTGAAAAGCACCCAAGTTTGGCAAAGACAAGATTTAGAGTCTAGGTATTGTTCTTTTAGGTACTCCACAGGAATGACTTGCACTGCTTTACGTATACATAGTGGTGGGGGGAAACAATCACAAAGAACTTAAGAATAAAGGATATTGATGCTCCTGCATTTTAACATTTAGTGTAGCCTCTTCTATTTCAGGCACCATCCCTCAGCACAGCGCTAGCCTGAACTTTTGCCAAATCAATCAACAGAGTTGCCAACAAGTCATTTGCTATGATGGAGCTTGCTAGCCTAATCAGTGCACATAATGCAGGACAAACAAAGCATTCCTACCACTGCAATGCAGGCCACCATCATAGTAACACCACAGTGTATTAGTCACAGAAGAAAGGTATGAGAAGATTTACTCTGGTTCCTTGCTTTTCTCCTAATAATCTGAGCTTCGGGCTGCTAGACTTTGCATCATCTTCCCCAAAAAGATAACAAGACTGTTCCGGAAATACTTTTACAGTGGATGCTGATGGCAACATAACCTTACAACATTTTTGATTCATGAGATATCATGCAGATACTCGGTGGCTTCATTCGTTCTACAGGTAGAATAACATCTCCTTAGCAGAAAAATACTAAGAAACAATCCAGTGTGAACATCTATACTCTGATCTTCAGACATCGTTTTAACACAGTGTTCCAACTCACAGCGACTGGTCTTGCCAAAAGAAAATATTTCAAACAGATTAAGTTCTTTCTCTCCTCTCTCTTCATATGTTCATCTACTTCCCTCGTTATTCTGTACATCAAATTACTTTTCATTTATAAAAGGTGCTGGACTACTCTGTTCCAGATATAGTGTTAATACATCCAGATCCCAGCTTGTACTTAAAGTGCCAGCAAAAAAACCAAATAAGTCTTAGTCTGTGTGTATACATTAATGGAGCCCAGAGAGGGATGATCGCTCTCTCCGCTACATATACTGCATCCAAATCACTGAATTCATTTCTGAGCATCCATTGCTAGACAGAGCGTTCACAGAAATACAGGAAAAGCAAATATGTATCCAACTAATTGAGAAAACAGGTTCCTGTTTAGCTTAGCTGACACAAGAACACAAGATACACAAGAACACAACATTGTGGAAAATATTATCCAGCAACACACACTTGAACAACATAAATCTCACCTTTAGAAACAGATGCAATCAGCCTTTTTTTTCTGTCAGTAATATTGAACTAAAGTAAAATGCTGGAATATGCAAAACATCAGGGGAAGGGTAACCATCGGGGGGGAGAGAGGGGAGACGGGAAGACTGAGACAGACCTTTTAGATTTTTTTATCTACCTCTGCCCAAAACAGGTTACTCAATCTATTGCTTAGGACTGAGCAATACAGTTTAAAACAAACCCTTCTGCTCCATGACACAACAGTATACAATATCGACAGTTAAGATTATGCCTGTTGCCCCTAACAGACTTAGGCTCTGCACACAGAACACACTCCTGCAATCTCCAATACATTTATATATTGAAGAAAACACAAAGGAAGAAGGCATTTCAGAATTGACAGGAACTAGCTGAAATAACTAGATTTTGCAAATGACATTTTTCATTTTGTAAATTACATTACCTAATATGGTTTATTTCTACCTTCTACAAAAAACCCCACTTCTTCCCATGAAAGCCTTTCTATTTTGTTCAACATTTTGGTTATGTAATTAATTTCAAAGTTTCCATTTGCTGTGTAAAAAAAAAAGATAAGAATAATTCAAGAATGTCAGTTAAAGTGAATGTTATTTGCATTTTTGTATTTCAGCAGATCATCACAAGTTATCCCTTCTGCAGTTACTTGTTTATACATGTCATCTGTCTTAAGTGAGAAACATTGTAATAGCTCACTTGTACCTTTTTCTTTCATCTCAAATTGAAAAGTTCCATGTTTAATGTATTAAACAGGAAATAGTGAAATGATCTTTCAGAAACACATACAATCTAAAAATAAAAGCAAAAAGGCTTGCAAAATATTTTGCAATATTGTTCAAAAGAGACATGTCCCAAATTACATGACATAACCCCTTTAGTCAGCATTTAACTTTTGGGGTTTTTTTAGGTAATTCGTTAGGTAAAATTGTTTAGGTAATTGTTGAGGTAAAAAATGACTAGTCAGAATTAATAAATTCTGCTCATTAATTTGCAGTTTCCAATTCAGAGGAATTTGAGATCATAGAACTTAGAAAAAAAAAAATTCTTTCAAACAGTCTCATAATCATCTCCAGGATTCAGGGAACAAAATTAGGAATCTCGGTGCATGAACATCACTTCTCAGTATTAGCACAAAGTACATTTGAGCTGTATGCTCAGGCTCACACCGGCATTTTTTTCAGTTGTATGGATAAAAAGCAGAATTTTTTTAATGTTTTGTTACACAATGCAATAACAATATTGTGTCAAAAATTATAGCAACTGATGGCTGTCTCTCTCAAAGGGAATAGACTTAGTAAGATTACTTAAAAAAAAATCTCCCCAAAACTGCATTACTATTAAAGACAAGGCCTTTTACCATACATTCAGGAATGCAAACTACAACTCTGTGATGACTACATCTTCTACTAAGGCTAGGATTAAGTACAAACTGAAACTTCAACCACTTGTACAAACTGTAATTTTAAGATGACCAAAAATCCCCCTCAATAGAAGAGTCATTTAAAGAATAGAAGAAAATTTTTAAAAATGAAAAAAAAAAGGAGGAAAAGGCCCACCTTGCTATTTAAGTCATCATAATATGCTTAGAGCTCATAACCTTCAGGTTCTAAACAACAGCACATAAAGAACAGGGTATTTTTAGTGTATTTTAGAAAAGGGAAACACAAAGCAGTATTTCTCAAGTGAAACAGAAAACTTACTTTTTACTGCATGGGTTTTTTCTGACTTTGGCAGAAGTTTTGTACTCTGATTTGGTGGTCACCGAGGAGTTAAAATATAATGCAGCAAACTCTACCTCATAAGTTAGCTATGGCTACCCAGCATGCTTGTCATTTAATAAACCGAATCCCACCTGTAACAAAAGCGCTGCATTGTCAACAGGAAGGCTGTTGTTTTACCCAGTCTCTTGTCCCAACTCCATATTTGGCTACGGCCTCGAGTCTAACCAAACACACTCTAGTTTCAGTTTGACTGAGAGCTTCATTTTCTCCTCTCTCCTGGGCAGGTAGAATGTGTCACTAACACAGAGGCAGCAGTAACACGGACTTCACATGGTTTCATTTCAGTCTCAAGTGCAGGCTGCACACACACTGCTCTGTGACGATGTCAACAAACGCTCCTGTATACTTAACTCAAAGCTGCAGCCACATCGTCGATTTTCAAGCACTTCTGCCAACGCACGGACAGTGCTGAAATCTTTCTGGTTTTCAGGAACACCCTCGAACATTGTTTCAAACACTCTAGATCCTCCTGTATTTTATTTCTGCTTTCCGTTTGGGACGAAACACTGTTGAGAGTGCCTCGATCAGGAAGGCAGCATAAACAGGGGACTGGTTCCTCCCTCCGATCAGAGACTCGTGACGGCTTTGGCACTCCAGACACAGATAAGGTTCTTTCCTCATAGTAATACACAGCGAGAGCACGAAGTTGCCCCAGCTTCGCACTGTCCGTTATCTGCCACCGAGAGACCACGGCCGGGCAGCAAAAAGCGCAACAGTGCCCAAAAGGAGAGGGAGCCTCCTCCCACCTTCCTCGCTGAAGACAGGGGTGCCTGACTAGCCCGAATAAAACACGATCTGAGGTAATTTCCAGGCCGCGGGCCGAGGCTGCGGCAGGGCTAAGCAGCCTCCCCTCTTCCTCTGGGCAGGCATCGCCCACCGGGACCCGCGGCGCGGGGCCCATCCAGGGCGCTCCCCCGCCAGCAGGCAGGCCCGGCCTGCCCCGCGGAGGCCGCGCGTCCCCGTCCCGGGCTCCGCCGCCGGCGCGGGGTGCGCCCGCTAGCAGCGCGGGGCTGCCGCGGTACTCACCGCTGGGAAACGGCTCCATTTTCCTCCCGGAGTCCGCCCGCAGCCGGGGAGAGCTGGCGATGGGGGAGAAGACGAGGCGGAGGCGCAGCCACAACTCTTCACTCTTCCTGCCGCCGCATCCTCCCAAGACGGGCGCAGCCCCGGGCTCCGCCGGGCCGATGGGCTCCCTCACGCCGCAGTCGCTGCCCGCCTACCCTGTGCCGCCCCTCCAGAGGCCGGGGGCACAGCGGGCTCGGTCCGCGGCTCCCTGATCAGTACCTTTTGAGGAGAGCGAGCCCACACCGGCCACCTTTTGCCCGGGCGCCGGCGCCTGCTTCCCTCTCACCCCCTGTCCGGGCCACGCTGCGCCGCCTCCTCCTCACGCAGACCCGCCTCCTTGCCCACCTCACGCCCGGGGAGGCTGGGGCAGGCGCTCGGCAGGCTGCGGAGGCCGGCGCGGCTCTCCGAAGCCCGGGGGAACGAGAGTCGGGATCTCGGTCCCCTACCCTCTGCTCCTCTGGGCGACTTCGGGCCTGTCAGCCGAGTGCCGGCCGCCGCCCGGCCGTAGCCGCACCCGACGCTGCCCCGCAGGCCGCCGCGGGGCCCCGGAGCGCTTCGCGGGAGCCCGCAGGCACCTGGGGGCCGTGGCGGTGCCGCCGGGCCAGCTTGGCCTGCATCTCATCGCCGCGCTCCGTTCGTCGCGATTTAACCGTAATTGTTACTTCCAGCCCCGTTAGGGCCTTACCTGCTCCCTCCTCCCCGACCACTACGCTTCTGCTGTCACGTGAATGACTAAATACCTTCCTTTTTCTTGAATGTGGGAAATTTTTGACTGCAGATTGTTGGAAAAGAAGAAAATGGGAGTTGATTAATCCTGAAGAACTAAAAATCTAAAAGCACTGTATTTGCTGTGCCAAAAAAAGGGAAGAAATCTAAGTTTAACTGTTTTTTGGGGAGGGAGGGAATGAGGGCCAACTGTCCACAAGAGCTCAGGTCTTATTCCCAGTCCTGTGCCTGTTCTCACTGTTTCATAAACCTGGAGGCACACTTTTTCACACCCTTAGTGTGTTTCACACACTTAATTAACCCTGCAGCATAAAGTAGGGTGTAGTAGTTTCACACTAAGCCCTTGGAGTCATACTAGCCTTAATGTTGGGCACAGAGTTATGTGAGTTTTAATGACCATTTACTCACCAATATGTTCTTAAGCACTCCTTAACATATGACAACAGGCCATCCTCAAAAGAAAAACTTACATTATTAAATTATATAATCAGCAAAACATTTCTTTTAATAGCATGAAATGTCCTGAGAGCTGTCTTTGCTAAGCACTGACCCTGCCTGACCTATATGTAAATACATTAAACACACATTAATAACCATGTAGGTGATTCTGAAGGGTTGGGATCCTACCCAGTGTCATGCAGAGACTGCAGAGAGGCCTGAATACTTTTTTTGAGCTCCTCATCACTTGCTTTTACCATTCTTCATCTTTGACAGTCCAAAATCCTAAGTTAGCATGATACATCTCTGAAACAGAAGAGATAAAATAAGATCATGCTCCATTACACACGCAAAAATATCCATATCTGGAATTTCCTATTGAAATCAAGTTTTAAAAAAATTCATGCAGGTGAAGTTAGGTATAGAGGTCATTTCACAGTAGCACCTATTTTCATCTATCCAATATTAGAAAAATAAGGATTTCAGTGTAAGTTTATACAGCATCATTTAGAACAGAATTGAAAAGAATTGAAGCTTTGCTGGAGTTGTTAAAAAGTTAGATTTTCTACAATATGATAAAACAGACCTGTGTCAAAAAGTTACAAATCCTTTTCACTACAAAATACAATTTCTAGCTATAGTTTACTGGTATGTATGATTGATAAAAGTGAAGAATATTAAAATGGTTCTTTTTTCATGCCTTAAGTCAACTACCACATCTTTTTTTTTTTCTTGAGATGCAGAATAAAACATTTTTTTAATTGCTCAAATCCCTAAATATATTATTAAAGCATCTGCAATGACTTATATTTCCCCTTTGCTTCCAGCCTCCATTCTGCAATATCTTAACTGAGTCTTTTCCACGGGGTTAAATATGATTGCTAGCCTGTCATCTTTGAAGATCTGCTTTCCCTAAAAAATGCTTGAGATATTTCAGCTTTTAAGCAGCAGGAAACATGACTCAGACCTTCTTTGTTCTGGTTTGTTTTCCTGGTAAGAGGGACAGAGATTTGGCCACATGAACATGACAAGTGTCAGGCAGACAGTCGGGTGCCTCTGACACAGTGGAAAGCCTCCAATTGTCTTCAGCCAGATCTGCACATAAGAAGAACCTACACTGTAACAGGATGTAGAGCTTTTTAGTTGGGAAGTTGCATGGACTCCAGGGGATTGAAGACAAGGGAGTTACTTCATCAGCCTTGCTAAAATATGTCAGAGGTAGTTCAGAATCAAGTGAGGGACTGTGAACCATTTGGCCAATGACCTTAACAGATGAAAAAATTGCCCCAATAAATACTTGTGCCTAAAGCTTGCGCAAAGATAAGGAATGGGGAAGTTCTCTTTATTCCTTGACTGAAGTAGTTAATACTACTGATTAATGTGTTGATTTCCTCCTTAATGTAAAGTTTTGTATTTAAAGCTAAAATTGTTTCATTGTGCTGTACATTACTGTGCATAAATGACACCCTCATCCCCTGTCAGCAGGAATGTAGTATAGCTGTTGGTAACCACTGTCTGTTTAGGGTATTATACCAAGCAATCCGTAGCACTGTGTTTACAAAGTAAATATCTTTTTATATCTCTCTCTCTCCCGCCAGGTATATCCATACCTAGGAGAAGCAGTGGTTTCCACAGAAGAGTCATTGCTATGCATTTTATGTTGTCACACAACCCTACCTTTCAGCAATACTTCCTAGATCTATATTCTTTTTGAATAGATAGTCGTTACGTTTACACTGTTACCTTGCCTCTCTCGTGTGTCTTTCAGATGCTTCAAGACCACTTGCATGTACCTTAGGTAAAACATCTCAAGGGCAAAATTGCTACCAGGTAGATGAAAATAGATCTGAGAGGAGAGGTACCATAAGTGCCTCAATAAGAAAACATTTTCCAGTGTGAACCATACACCAGAGAATCCTTGCACAGGAACACATAGTTGTTCATGTCGAGGTGCATAAGAGAGGGAGCACTGGAGAATGATAGCGCAAGAAAAGTTTCAATCACCAATTTCCAATGACTTAAGATATGCAAAGACAACCATGTCTCATTTAGCTCCATTGCTTGCAAAATTATTTACTTTAATTAACTGTGTATTTTCTTAGAATCCAGCAAATTTTTTGTTCTCCAGAACAAAGAATTTGACAGGGTGCCAATTGCAATCCCATTCTCAGTAGCCTATTAGAAATAAACAGTGGCACATGAGGCTCTGGATGGACTATATACTATTCCTGCTTTGCTGTTTTGTTTAGGTAACAAAAATAAACTACTGTAAAAACTTGCCAGTATTTGTGGTCAGAATGCTACAATTCAAAAGTTGCTTTTTCCTTAGGTGAAATTAGAATACAGTTAAGCATGATGATCTAGGCAGATCTAACAGCTTGCCATTTGCCAAATGGCAATGTCCTTTTCTTTGCTCAGCTCTTCCTCTCTGCCTACACTTGCCTCACGCTCTCACTACTTACTTTGCACCAACTCTGATGCTTGTTATGTTCTTCTGCAGGCTGATTCAACTCCTCAACTGCCTAATCAGAAAACTAATTTAGCAAAACAGTGGATAATTTAATTTTGGGTTAGAGGGTTTTATCAGCATCTGCAAAGGATCTGGATAACATCAGTAAGAGGGCTCATGAACAGGCAGCTAAGCAAGCTCAGCTCAGAGTGAGACATGAAGAGGAGAAGGAAGATTCTCCTCTGTCTCCAGTGGTGAGTTGTCTACAGCAATCTCCCCCTTAGGGTTCAGTTCTTCTGCTTTCTATATATATAGATTTGGCACTCTCTTTCCAGTGATTCTATTCTCAGCTCAGTTCAGAAAGCAATCAGTTTCTCTTATTGCCACTAACTGAAACTTTATAGCATTAAAAATAACTATTCTTGACTATTGGGGAAAAATGGTAGTAAACTGATTCACTAAGGCAAAAGCTTTATAAAGGGGGAAATCTGGTCAGAATAAATCCACACTGAGCATTTTAAAAACACTCAGTGTCGGCAGGACTTTCTTCTCATTGAAGTCAACATTAAATGACATCAACAGCAGTAAAGCCACAGCAACAGTCATGAATTTTGAGAACTTCAACTCCTCTGCTTAATGAGTAAGTTACAAAAAGTATGCATAACTATCCTATTTTTTACAGCCATAATGACATTCTGGAATTTAAAAAGTTATCAATGCTCACAGCTTATCGATGAATACTCTGTTTGGCAAGTGATTAGTATTATTTTTTCCTTTTGCAAACTGGAAAACTGTGAAAAAATATGAACAGAAATTATCAGCCACTTTTTAGAAGCAGTGCAAAGCTAGCACCAGGGCTCTTAGTGTCATGTATTTATTCACTTTTGTGCTAGTTTCACAATGTTAAGTGATGTGAATCATGGAAGTATTAAATTAGGAAATATGTGGCTGCTAAATCATCAAAAGTAGGTAAATTGGCTTCTGATAGGAATGTCGCAGAGCACAGAATATCATAGGGGTTGATGTGTTCTTGGTCTTCCATGCAGTGGGAGCAAGCACAAGGTATAGTAGAATGGTCAGGGTAATGCTACAGAACACGTGGATACTATTGCACATACTTCTCTGAAACATTCAGTGTTGATATCTCTAGTTTGGTTCCAGTTGCACGAGGCTTTCATGAGTGAAGAGGATCATAAAAGAAAATTGTAAGAAAACGGTGGGAATAATACTTCCTTAGAAAAATAACATGTTCTAAAGTGATGAGCTCTCATAGTCTCAAATTATGTAGAAGGTTGTAGAGCTTTTTACTTGCTACAAAAATGTAGCCTTCAGTCAGATAAAGACTGATAAACACAACATAAAGCGTATGGTAAACAAGATGAACATGTCAGTGTCATCTTTTAAACAATGATAATCTAATTTACTTGTCAGGACAAAAAAAGCACATAAAATCTTGTCAATGTTTTTGAGCTCTTATTTAAGTATATATTCAGCAGCTTCAGTTCTTTTCACTTGCCTGTAGTGAATTTTCTGTTGGTTTATTTATTTCATTGAAAGTCCATCCATCACATGTTGGCAGTGTTCCTTTAAAAAAAAATCTTTGACAAAAGCAGGGAATGAATAACCTGATAATACTATGTTGAAGGGACATATCATTGTTTCTAATCAAACACTATAATTACTCCACTATAACCTCTCTTATTTTCTCTATTTTAAGGAATACTTAATGTGTAAGTATTTTATTCCTGTTTTATTCCTGTTATGCATTCTAAGCAATAGATTTGACTTGATGGGGCTTGTGGGTAGCTGCTTGATGCTAGTTATGTTTGTATTATGAGAAACTAGTTGTAGAAATGTTACTGGTATTAAAATTATAGCCTACATCCTGTGCATTGGAAAGTCTCTGTCCATACATTTATTCCACAACCACATTTAAGAAACACAGATTTAATGTGATTCTTGTTGTTAGAGTAGCAGTATAATTGCAAGATTTCTTCAGAGAAAGTCAACGCAAACTGAGTCACAAAGTAGTGCAGTAAATAGTCATGGATAAGATACATATTCACTCATACACATATGCAAACTTTAAAGCTCGTGGAAATGGGAAGAGACAGTTCCCAGTGGTGTACAAAATGTTGCTTTAAAAATCAGCATGCCACTTGGTCAGGATAACTTTGAACTGGTAGATGGTATAAATGTCAACACACAATCCAAATAGCAACATGGCTTTCTAGAGGGCTGTGACAGGATAGTCAAGTTGGTATGGATTAGAAATTTGTCATCCCCACACCTCTGATTCCAAAGATAGGGAATAATACCAGTTGCTAAAGCACCAATAATGCACAAAAAATGTTTGTGGATATAAGACATAGTACTGAATAAGAAATTTAACCTGGAACAGTTTTCAAGTATTGATAACCCTTGCACTAAAAAAAAAGGTCATGTTGTGGTTCAGCTTCCCTGAAGGGATTTATCTGAAGATCTCATGCTCCTAACACTGGTGCTAACACTGGTGCTCCCTTTTTTGTCTTGGCACCTTTCCCTCTAGTCGTTCCTTCAAGACTGAGTCATACATTGAAACAAGATATTGTCACATGACTCAGAAAGAAATAAAGTATAACTTATTTGAGAATCAATTAACATAAAATGCCAGTCCCAAGGGCTCAGACCAGTTTTGTCTATTTTTATTCCTTTATGCAATGTTTTAAATGCACCAATTTTAAAAAACTTTTTAGATAGCTCCCAGTTTTCAAGACTGTATATACTATATATTGTGTTAATGGCCCACGCTGCTGATATGAATGGGTAGCCTGACAAAGATCTATTGGACTCTAGTGGTTTTACAATGAATTACAAAAGCTAAGGATTTAACTCCATATCTTCTAGACTGAAGATTAGTTTTCCCATAGACTAGTATGGAGATATCAAAAAATTGCCATCTTCCGTGGAAATGAAACCATAGAAATGATACACACATACCTGCACACTAATTGCAAGCATATGTTCAGTTCTCATACCGGTGGTTTCTGTCCAAGTGTAGAATCATCACCATTAGAATGCAATAAAACCTCTCCAGCACATATGACAGTTGCCACTAGGTAGGAAAGAAACACAGCTCTGTATTTCACAGTGTATTTAATTATCATGATTTGATGAAATAGGACACCCCACTGCAACTGTACGTTTCCAACTCAGTTCCTAGAAAGAAAAAAAAAATAAAAAATTAAAAAATATCATTCTCTGGAATAGCCAACTGCAAGTATGCATATGCAATTACTAGTCTGCTGTTGCAACACCCTAGCTATCTTCCCACAATACCCACAGAATGTCTGGCACTTACCAGTCCCCATCATAATTAAAATGCCATTCTTTCTATACTACTGACTCCATCCACATTACCCTCATTAGTGTAAAAAACCTAGGCAGAGAACCTAAGGAATAGTTCAGAAACCTTAGACCCAGGTCCTGAGAATGGAGAATGGAAAACAGCTCACCTGAAGCATACAGCTTTGAACTTTCCCCACTAACCTCTAGTCTTTTTCAGTGACATATCAGCAACAGCAATGACCAAATAGCATGATGCCAGGATTGTTATAGTTACTTCAACAGTCTTAGGAAGTGCATATCTATCGAAAATAAAATAAAAAGTTGTGAATAACCTCTAAGAGTCTTACTGTCCTGTTTCTGAGGAATTCACATGATTTCGTTTTTGTGCAGCAGCAGCCTGTTTGGAGTCACTGTAACAAGAACTTTAGCGCTTATCAGTGCTATCTTGGCTGGGCATTGAAAAATGGTACTCTCTTGAGCGAAAAGAACAGAGTATAAGCTAAAAGAAGGCTGATAAGACTATGGTGTATCTGAAACTTTCAAGTACTTTTCATGTCTGGAGAGAATCTTACAAAATACTTAATGAATACCACCAAATGCACAGTATTGGAACAGAGGAATGCTTGGTGGGGTGTCTGGCTGGAATGCAGATTATGTATTTTGAAACATCCATGTGCTGTGAGGTGATATAATACTAGGAATATGTAATACAATCACCATGTAACAAAGTCAGGGGTAGTCAACTGCACATTCAACAACTGCCTCGGATCACAGTACTGATACACAGCAGTATGTTTCTAGCATAGATAATGCTGTAAGGCTCCCAAATGAGAAGACAAACTACAAACAGAAACAGTCACATTAATATGAGAAGGCAAAAAAACATCTCCAAAGGCAGCAGACAAGGTGTCACTTCCATATTTTAACAAAGAACTGTGTGAGATGAGCTTATGCCCAAAGGACGCTGGTATCTAATAATAGCATTGCCTCACACAGGCTCTTTCCATGGCAAAGGCTTCTGGGCACACCCAATTAGAGCAAAGCATTTACATGCAGAGAAATCTGAGCTGATCATAAACATGTCATGCTGGGGCTGGGAAGCAGTGGGAACATACTGCCTCCTCAACATAGTCAGCTCTATGGCACTAGTGTGGCACCTGAGCTGCATTAAGCACTTGGGCTAAGTTACTCAGAAAACACTGGAATATTCTGCAAAGCAGCTTCCTTGCATGCAGATTTCCCTTTGAGAAAGGCTTGCGAACTCTATTGATTACCTTCTTACAAATCCAACTGAAAAAGAAATCAGGTAGAAAGATGAGGCACATAGGGAATATGTTCCTGTGTGTTTTGATGTTTTTACAAAATGTAGATTGGTTTGATATTTGAATGCACTTACCTTTGCTTCAGTTGGTGTTCCTATAAGCATCAGAAAATACCATGTTACCGAAAAATAGTAGCCAAGCTAAGGAAAAGAATTTTTCCTCTTCATTCAGTTATAGTAAGATTCTTGAAAAAAAAAATAAATTAAAAAAAACAGTAATACCTGTATTTACACAAGCAAGATGAGATGATGTCACATCAGGTTTATTTTAAATCTCCCCTTCAAATGTCAGCCAACAGGCCAGAAACACAATATTTTCAGAACAAACTTAACCTATGGTGTACCTGATAATATTGAAATACTGTTACTTGCCTAACTATATTTGAGATCCAGTTCTTACTGTTCGGTGTATTTTGTTGTCGTATGGACAACGTATTTAAACTACAGAACAAATATAGGCTTCAGCTATTAGGAAATTGGAGGCACCTTGACATAAGTCTTGTACATTTAAGCTTGTAAATGTATGATAAACAATAAAAACTTACAGGAAAGCTCATGTAGTTACTAGAAGCAGTTGAGAGATTTTATGGTAAACTATACGTTTTTGGAAAAATACCACTTGCCAAACAATTTTTTCCCCCAGAAATGTACTGTTGCCAATAAAATGTTAGTTTGAAAAGATTTTTCACATTAGACATGGAATTCATGGTTGAATCTAAAGAGAGATTAATTTAACCAATTACTTGGCAGCCATCTAAAATGCAGGTGTCTTAGGATATACCTGCATTTGATATTTAACTCAGCCTTGAAGAAGGCAATCCTCACCTGTCCTGACTTAGAAAAACTGATGATTTCTTATGCTGTCCACATTAGACTGTCTACTGTGTCCTTCTTTCTGGTCTTATCACTATAGACAGAAACCAGAGGGCAAGATGACTGAAAACAGAATGGGCTATGTCCTCTGGCATGGAGTATGCCTGTAAAATCCACAGAAAAGCGAGCTGATTCTAGATCTAAGCAATCATCTAATCTGCCAAGATGTTACTGAGCAATAGTAAAGGTCTACTATACGATTGTCCTCAAATGTTGGTGTGAACTTGAAGATAACAAAGACATGACTTTAGGCCTTTGTGTCTTGGTTAACACACTAACTTGCACTGTCTTATGTGCAGTACATATTATGGCTAGGCTGTTTTAAGGTCAAAATCTCTCCCTAACAGGTGAGTTACTAAGGTCACTAGTGAGATAGATGGTGTGACTCTGCAATCCTGAGGTTGTGTTATCTAGTTACATTTGTCACCTCCGAATCAGGTAAAACAAGGACTGTAAGCTGAGTAACCAAGCCCTAGGTAAGTGTCCTGATTACTAGTAACTGAACAACATAAAACTTTCTCTTGTTTTTTTTTCTGCAGAGGGAAAATAGCTTCTAACATTCCTAAATTCATCCTTACATAAATGTCAATATTGTTTCTAATTTTTAAATAAGTTGTCATTCAAAGTTCTCTCCTTTCAGTCCTGACGTTACACATTTAGTAAAGATTCCTGATTAGTTTATTTGGGATAAGGCAGATGGGAAAACGTCACCATTAGTAAAGCCAGGCAATCAGAAATCTTACCAAGGCGTAACAACCTACATTCAAGGTAGATTCAATATATTGTATTTGTCAGGCTATGTGTCCGCACACAATCATTTATCATGTACCTGACGATTCAGCAGTAGTCACAGGGATGAAAACCACACTGTGCATTCAAAACGTTCTGCTGCGTCTGGAAGATTGAACTCTACGGTTGCAAGCAAATTCTGCCAACAGGAACAGAGACCCAGTCATCCTGATGGTAACTAATACAATGAAGATAACTGCTCCAGGATTTGGTTCACCTACTCCTCCTGACCATCAGACTGTGGTTGATAGGGGGTGGAAACAAAGAGTTGCACCGCCAGAGATGGGTAGAAAACTGGGCCCCAGGATTTGTCACCATGCTGTCCTGCAGGCCATGGCAATGAGACATGCTGCAGCAACAAACATGCCGTCTGAGGGGTTGTGGGCAGCTCACTGGAATAAAAATAGCCACCTTGGTAAACAAGTCCACCACCATGAGCACCACTGTACGCCCCTGAGATGCAGGCAAGTCCACAATAAAATACACTGCAGTAATTTTGCATGGCCACTCAGGAGTTGGTGTCTTGTGGCCTTGACCTGGGCACAGACATTGCAAGACCAAATATAGCTCGTGATATCAGCACGTACCACAGGCTACTAGCAGCTCTCTGTCACTGGATGCAGTCTTCCAATAATCACCATGCACCACTGCCTGTGTGTCATGACAGTGCTGAAAGGACCTGTGTGCACAGCAAGCTAGCATGATTCCACAGCACCCTGTGCAGACCTCGTCTGTGGGGGGAAAATGCACCTGGTGTCCATCCAATGCTGGATGAACTCAGCATTTCCGGTGTCTGAAGGGATATAAAACTTACTCATTATGTATATTACTCTTCTTGTTCTGTCTTATTAAAACAAATATTTTAGGAAACCATTTGTTGTCAAGGCTTTTCTTGTTGAGATGCAGAAAGAGCCATCTGTATCTCACTCTGTCTCTCCCCTTGCCCTGATCACACCCCCCTGCCAGTGCAGAACATCAGCTGCAGTTGCAGTGGCTTCCTTTGAGCTACCCCTGGAAAACAGAAGCAGCAGGAATCAGCTATGAACCTCTAAAGCATGAGTTAATACTATGCTGAAAGTCAGAAATCAGAACATGGGAAGAACAGATTTGGTTCCAGATCAGCCAGTTCATCAATACGGGCCTTCTGATTTTGAGGGCTTTCTTCTGATTTATTTTTTTGGAAGAAGATACTGTCTAAACCTGTTAGGGGACTATTCTGTGTGTCCCAATCTTACATACTCAAAATGGGGTTTATTTGTATATTTGTTTTCTCCAAGTAAAAAAGAGACCTTAGATTATATATATTGGGTTTTTTCCTCTATAATACATTTACAGATACGTGCGGTCTTGCTGGAGAAGTATGTTGCTGCTCTTACTTTGAACGGGCAGGGTTACATTCAGGGCATGGCTCAGCAAGAGTGATCCTGCTCTGGGAAGAGGAAACACACACAGTTTCAGAACATTAGCACGCACTCCTCTGTGGTTATTCTTAGCAAGATATCTTGCCCTTACACTGCATTGTAAAAAGAGTGCGGGGCTGTAGCTACTGCAGCCTGGATTCTTATGCTCTAAGATCAGTCCTTCGTGCTTTATCCAGGTGAACGTATTCTCCCCCTAATTAAAACCAAATTTTATGTTTAACAGAGGAGCAGCCATTCGAATACATTAATACGTATGCTTTCGCTCCTTTGCAGCACGACAAGACAAGCAGAGCAAAACAATAGCTCTAGCTTAATATGCTAAAGCAGCAAAACAAAAGAGACAGAGCATAAAACGGATCTGTCAAAACAGGGGTTAAAAATCTGAAAGTCCTTTTCTTTGGTGTAAGAAGGCTTGTTGCCCTACAGTCACAGTCATCAGCTGCTATTTTGGGGCCCATGTGAATCTTAAATTGAACTCAAGTGGCTTTCCAAATACACAAGATCTGATTTACAGACTTTGTAACAGTAAGAATACTACCAGAAGATCTGAGACTATAGTTTTTGCTACCTGTAAGGTTTTGCATGTAAGATTTTGCCATCTGTCTGTTGTGTCCACACATGGAGAATATTCTTGTTTTGCTGCTCTTAATTTGCTGCTCGTGACAGCAGTGCAACACGTGACACACATCATGTGCTGCTGTAGCAGAGGCGAAAGAAAGAGTGGTGTGAAAGAACACGCGAAATGACAGGCCTCTGCGTGTTCTCCATCTTGGTCACTGCAGTCCTTTGCCATGGTGGGGTTGCAGGGCTGCCCGCGTCCGTGAAACAGGAAATCTTGTCTAAAACGGCAACTGTGGGAGCAGGAAAATACGTCACTAGTTTCAATATGCTATTGGAAACCTGGGTGGCAGCAAATGCACTCTGCTGAGCGGGAAAGAGGTATTCAGGCAGCGCTCATTACCATTTACCTC
>KZ505865.1:484778-498291 GCA_002844005.1 Limosa lapponica baueri
CCCGCCTCCTCACGGCGGCAGCCCCGCGGAGCGGAAGCGTGGGCGGGCCCTGGCGGCGGGGCCTGCCTGCAGACGCGTCTCTCAGCGCCCCGGTGCGTGCTGAGGTCAGTCCGGGCTGCGCTGCGGCCGCGGAGGAGCGGGGGCTGCGCTCGCGAGAGACCCGGGGCCGCGGGGGAGGGCGCGGAGCTACGGCAAGCGCCCGGAGCGGGCCGGGAACGGTTCCGTCCCGCTGGGAAGTCGGGGGCCTAAGCAGGGCCCTTCCAGTCGTTGGCAGCGGTAGAGGCGAGTGCGCGGAGCGGGGTGTCTGGCCCGCCCCGCCGCCCTGCTTCTCCATGCGGGCGGCGGCGGGGAGCGGGTCTGGCGAGCGGGGCGCCGGGAGCAGCGTGCGGTGCTGAGGGCCCGCGACCGGGAGAGACGATGGCCAAATGGCTGAATAAGTACTTCAGCCTGGGCAACAACAAGACCAAGAGTCCTCCGCAGCCTCCGCGGCCCGACTACCGAGAGAAACGCAACAGTGCCGGCAGCGTGCCCCGCCCCGACGGGCCGCCGCACCTGCACCTCCACCACCACACCTCGCCCGGCTTTCCCCACCGCTGCCTGCGCGACGACACCAGTGACCTGCTCCGTGCCTACCGTGCCCAGAAAGACCGCGACTTCGAGGACCCCTACAGTGGGCCTGGCTCCTCCCTGCTCAAGTTGCGCGCCATGTGCCGCCCAGACTACTCTGTGCCCGAGGACCTGGGTGGGGCGACCCCAAAGGCCTTCTCCTCCTCGTCGTGCTGCACCGTGCCCCCCACCCCCTGTGCCTCTGGCTCCCCGCACCTCTTTCGCAGCCACAGCGAACGCCGCCCAGCAACGCCACCTGACGTGAAGTACATCTCCCCCAAGCACCGGCTTATCAAGGTCGAGAGCGGCAGTGGCAGTGATGGCACGGGCAAGAAGCTCAGCAAGGGCTCCAAGCAGATGGCGACCTCTGCCCCTTCTGCCATGAAAGAGAAAGTAAGTGTTGTGCTCCTGTTCCCACCCCCTGCAGACTAGGTATTAGGGCTAGGGCTATGTCAGCCACTGGAAGGCTTTTTGGTGAGAGGACTAGCTCCTGTCTGAATGCATCTGGAGCGGCCACTGGCCTCCACTGTGCTTCACTGGGTGGCCTAGCCCCTTTTAATATCTCAGGGCAGTCAGGGCATGTGCAAGGCTTGCACATGAAGTAGTGGTGCCCTGTCCTCTGGGCTTTCAAACTCTCCTCCCGTCTGATGGGGCAGGTTTGCAGAGGAGCCTAGCCCTACTCTGGAACGAGCTGCAGTGTCAGCCTCATGAGTGGTGCCAAGGCTCTTGGATTGGCATGCTGCTGCAGAATAGGATGTGAGTCTTTGAGGGGGTGCTTGGGGAGCCCTAGGGTCACTTGAGAAGCCCCATGCTTGTGACTCAAAGTTGCAGCCTCAGCCCCATCACATGTGGTATGGAGCAGTCATATATAAAAAAAAATTAAAAAAAAAAATAAATGTTGGCATGCCAAGTCAGACTGCCTGTTTTTAAGGAGGAAATTTGGCATGTGTTCAGTAATAACTTCTTTGTCTCCTAGTTTAGTGTCAAAGGTGAAGTAGTTCAAAGTCCTGTGTTACAACAGCATCACAACTTCCATGATAACTGTATTTCCAACTGGCAGGTACCTGAAGCAAACTATTTAGTACTGGCAAATGTTCTCTTATCTTTTGATGGTCCTTCTCTACAAATATTAAGAAAATACTGTAGACACAGCACTGGAAAGTGCTGGGCTCGGGAACTCAGGTTAGAGCTGGGAAGCTTTGCAGAGGGAAGTAGTGTTAATTATTTTGTAAGCACAGCACATATCCCCCCACCACTGCTGGTCCTGTGAGTATATTTTAGTTTTTTCATATATTGGAAAATATTTCTCCATTTTGTAAATTGGCATTTACAACTTCAGTGTAACAGTCACATCACAGGAATTCTAAGTATGTGCTGAATTGTATCAATTTAAATGATCTGTGTGTATGTGTTTAAAAGTGTAACATGATTGCACTGAGTAGTGACACATTTTCATGACAACTTGATAAATTATTTCCTTTCCAGGTGGAATTCCAAATAAATCGGTTTGCGATGGTGAGATGATACAAGATTAGAAGTCTAGAATTTATTACACTGTCTGTCATTTTAGGTGTAGTTTGTGACTGGAAGCTACTTCTGTTGTGGAAGTGATTGATTAAAGTTAGTCTCACTATGTTACAGTCTCAGTATATTCGGTCTTCTTTCAATTGCTTATGTTGATACCACGTATCTGCTCTTAGGCATATACTTTCAGCAACTTCATGCTTCCCAGAAAATAACTGCTTGGGGCAAAATGCTTCCATGTGCAACTGCTATTCTTTTCTTTTTTTATAGGGCATGATTTATTTTTTTTTTTATTAGATTTCAATTTTAGACCCTACTGAAGCAATTTTCAAAGCAGAAACTACATCTGTTGCTAGGAAACCTGCTACTTTGTGTGGTCATAACTCTGTGTGCTGCTGTTTTGAGTAAGCAGCCTACAATTTTTTTTTTAAATATATATATTTTTAAAAAGATATAGAAGACTCATATCATTGTCACTTTCTTTCTGGTTTTGAGAGAGAGAACTATATGTGACAAGCAGGATATCTTAACTGTTCTGAGAAATAAAATTGTCCCTACACCTCAAAAAGTAAGTGTGCCTGCTCCCAACCTCAAGAGAATTTGGCTGCGAGGAGCTACATGGCTTGCCTTTTGTTCAGTTGCATTATTTCTTTCCTGTAATGGAAATCTCTTTTATTTGACAGCCCTTAAATGTAAAGCCTCACAGGTTTGACATTTAACATGTAAGCAGTGGTAGTAGTGGGCAGGCAGAGAACTGCTTCTCTCCTACACCTTTCATTGAGGAGAAAAAAATGACGAATTTAGTTAACATAGTGTGTCTAGTTCAGTGGCAAGTAAAGCTAGTGGAAATAGGTTTCTGTAAGAAGGACATAGTAGAGGAGACAATAAAGACGGTATCAAAAAAACTAGAGGTCTGACATTCAGAAGAGTTGATAGAAATGTTAAAAACAGAAGAAAAAATCTGTGAGTAGCATAGCTTAAGATAGTAAGTACCTTAGGAATGAAAAAAGGCCTAGTTGCCATATTGATCTGTCATTGTAGAAGTATGTTAGTGTTTAACAATCCAATAGCATTTGATAAAAGCTTGTGTTCTGTTCCAGCGCCTCTGGTTTTTCTTAGTCATGTACAATGATAGAGTGCTGTTTTCCTTTATGTGTTAACTGAGAAGTATGGTTTTCAACAAATTCAATGAGAAATTTTATAACTTTTGTGACTGGTTATCAGCAGATTTAGCTGAAGAGTTCAGTTGTGTGTTAAACTTGAAAGAGTTACTGGAAGGGAAAGGAGATTTGGGAAGGTTCTTGTTTGGTGTGGTTACATATAAAGGACAAATGGCAAAATATAAATAATGACAGACTAGTTAATCAAAATTTCCAGGAAAAAAAAATTATGGACTAGCTGATTCAGGGAGTAAAGGAGATGGAGATTAAAAGCAGTGGCAGGCATGATTGTATTTTGCAAGATTCCAGGCATAAGCTGTAAAAGTAACCACAGGTGTGTAATGTATCTGGGGTTCAGGAAGCTTTGATGTGTAGAGGTAGAAGTACCAACTAAAGTTGGAGCAGACAAACCCAAATTGCCATGCATCTTTAATAGTGAGGTGACTAACCTGTACAACAGATGCCCAAGGGAAAGTCATCATTGCCTGATGTCTTTGAATTCAAATTGGTGGGTGGATTTTTTATTTAGGTAGTACAATCAGTCAGGTTTTGGGGCTTTAACAGTGATGCTTATCTTCAAACAAGGGAGAGCAGGTTATGTTAGAATTCATAGCAGGAGATCAGTTCCACCACTATGGAGGATAAAAAGCTGACTTCCAGCTTTAGGACTGGCCTGGGAGATGGTAACTACTTAGCTCTCCTGTGGCAGACATATGAGTGTAGGCAAGCCAGAACAACATAAGAAATTACTGGCTTCCATCTTTAGTACTGGCATGGAAGATGTTAGCTTCCTATCTTTCCTGTGGCAAACAAATGAGTGTAGGCAAGCCAGAACAATGTGGCTATATGCTGGAACAACCTGGTGGCTACTGTATTTGTGTAAGAATAAATGTGAGACTTGGGTTAGCATCAGCACAATAGACAAACCACCTGGTGAACTGGGGATCTAAAGGAACTATTTGAAGTCTTCCTGAGCGACCCTTATCTATGTGGCATTGTGTGGTGTGTGTAAATCCTTGAAAGTAGTTATAGTTGAGGGGAAAGTGTCTGTGTGAAAGAATACTTTGTATTTTCTCACCTATTACACTTTTTTGAACCTAAACGTTTCTCTGCCTGGCTTTACAGCTGAAGAACCTGAAACACTATTCAAAGAGCAACTGTATCATACTCCATTGCAGGAAATTCTTAGGATTTAGAAGCTGGGATTGTAGTGTATCTGTCCTTTAAAAGACAATTCTTTCATAATGAGTAGCATTTTGCACTCGTCCTGTGCAGTGGAGGCAGAACCATGCATCAGTTCTGGATATTGAATGCAGAAGACACTGCAAGTGGCAAGATCCATTTCCACACAATAGGACATACTTGATGCTGTAGAAAATAGCTCAGTTCTGCACAGGCAGAACTGATCCAGTGCAAAAGCATGTAAACGTACGTGGTGGCAGCAATCAGGAAGGAAACCATTCAGAGCAGCATAGTTGCTGATTTATGAAGATCTGAAAACAATGTCTATGTGTGAATTCTACACTTGTAAAAAAAAAAAAATCAAACCTTTATTTCCATGGGATCCACCTCAGAAGTGTGTGGTGCAGAGATCTGGCTGCTAGCTAAGCATGAGGGCTAAAGCTGTTTGCCTTGAAAGCTTTTTCCCCATTATGTAAGAAACAACTACCTTTCTGACATTGCAATAGACTGTGGAAATGCTGTTTGAACTTTTAAGGTCTTGCATAAAAGTGCTTAGGTTCCATGGAATATTATTAATAGCGGTATATAATTAAAACCTTTCAGTAAACATTGAGAAGATGTTTGTCTTATTTTTGTATATGGAAGGTCTAAATTTTAGTTGATCTTGCAAGTGAAAATAAGTCAGTTGTATTTACCAGAATCTTGCAGCTGGTATTTCAAGGTGCACCGAGAGAACACTTGAAAGATGTCTAAGAAGTGTTTGGGTTATTTATATCAAAGTATATAGTTTCTAGAGATCCTAAACTATAAATGTAACTCTGTCTTATTCCTGTATTTAATCCATTGCAGCAGGGTGTCAGGCTGCCACTCTTTACTATTGGTTCTACTCTAAAGCATTCTTCCTCTCAGCATGTAGTTCCCATTGGCACATAGCTCTGCCTTTGAGTCTAAGGTCTCAAGAAAAAAAGTCGCCACTGGTCTTGTGAACCTGCATGAATGGCTTGGGCAAGGCGACACATAAAGGCAATAAGCTGCATTTTTTCCATGTGTCTCATGTTGCAATAATGCAGCTAGAAGTGCATTTTTCCACATATGTCTGTCTCATAATTAAGAGACTATCACAGTCTTGTGAATGGGAAGATATTCAGTTATTACCTGAGCCTGTGGAGTCTTAGTGACTTTTGGGCTGTTCAAAGTGATGTGGTAGGCTGTTCAGTTACAAGTATGCCTGGCATCTGCAGTGTATTGCACAGCTTGGGACAGTCTCATCTCTGGGAACCATCCAAATTTTCAGACTCTTGAATACAGAGAGATCCAAACAGAGGAAGGCTCTCAGGAAGGAGTACAAAGCAGTTGGACACACGGAGATTGAGGGAGGGAGTGGTAGTTGTCTGGAAGAGCGTATAATGTGTATACCCTTGCAGTAAGCAGATCCAAACCATTGAAAGAAGGTACCTCGGTTACTGTGAGAAGTGAGAAGGATTCAAGCAAGAAGACTGACTTGTCATAGAATCATAGAATGGTTTAGGTTGGAAGGGACCTTAAAGATTACCTAGTTCCATGAGCAGAGACACCTTCCACTGGACTAGGTTGCTCAAAGTCTCATCCAGCCTGGCCCTGAACATTTCCATGGATGGGGCATCCACAACTTCCCTGGACAACCTGTTCCAGTGCCTCACTGCCCTCATAGTGAAAAATTTCTTCCTAATATCTAATCTAAATCTACCCTCTTCCAATTTAAAACCATTATCCCTCATCCTATCACAACACACCCTTGCAAAAAGTCCCTCTCCAGCTTTCTTTTAGGCACCCTTCAGATACTGGAAAGCTGCTGTAAGATCTCAGAGCCTTCTCTTCTCCAGGCTGAACAACCCCAACTCTCTCAGCCTGTCTTCATAGGAGAGGTGCTCAACTGCTCTAATCATCTTTGTGGCCCTCCTCTGGACTTGCTCCAAGAAGTCCATCTTCTTCTTATGTCAGGGGCTTGAGAGCTGGACACAGTACTCCAGGTGGGGTCTCACCAAAGTGGAGTAGAGGGGTAGAATCACCTCCCTTGACTTGCTGGCCATGCTTCTTTTGATACAGCCCAGGGTATGGTTGGCTTTCTGTGCTGTGAGTGCGCATTGCTGGCTCATGTTGAGCTTCTCATCCACCAACACCCCCGAGTCCTTCTCCTCAGGCCTGCTCTAATCCATTCTCCACCCAACCTGTATTCTACTTGAGATTGCTATGGCGCAGTTGCAGGACCTTGGGCTTGTTGAACTTCATGACGTTTGCATGGGGCCCTCAAGTCTGTCAAAATCCCTCTGGAATGGCATCTCTTCCCTACAGCGAGTCAACTGCTCCACACAGCTTGGTGTCATCGGCAGTCTTGCTGAGGGTGCACTCAATCCCACTGTCCATGTCATCAACAAAGGTGTTAAACAGCACCAGTCCCAGTACCAACCCCAGAGGAAAACCACTCATCACTGGTCACCACTTGGGCATCGAGCCATTCACCACAACTTCTTGTGTGTGACCATCCATCCAATTCCTTATCCACCGAGTGTTCCATTGGTCGAAGCCATGTCTCCAATTTAGAGATGAGGATGTTGTGTGGGACAGTGTCAAATGCTTTGCACCAATCCTGGTAGATGATGTCAGTTGCTCTTCCCTTATCCACCAATATAGAAGGCCACCAGATTTGTCAGGCACGATTTGGCCTTAGTGAAGCCATATTGGCTGTGACTAATCACCTCCTTATTTTCCATATGCCTTAGCAGAGTTTCCAGGAGGATCTGCTCTATGATCTTGCTGGGCACAGAGGTGAGACTGATCGGCCTGAAGTTTCCCATGTCTTCCTTCTTACCCTTTTTAAAAATGGCTGTTATTTTTCCCCTTTTCCAGTTAGGGGAAACTTCACCAGGCTGCCACAACTTCTCAAATGTGATGGACAGTGGCTTGGCAACTTCATCTGCCAAGCCACTATGTCCCTTCTGAACTAAGATGTGCGTCTTTATTTTTTACTGGGAGACTGTAACTGAACATATTCTACATATCCTTATTCTGAAAAAAGTTTATACTATAGTACAAATGGCCATAGGGAAACTGAGCAGGGCAGCGGACCTTTGTCCTGTTTCCACCTCTTTCCATGCAACCTCTGTGTCTAATGTCATGTGAGACCCATGCTCACTTAGCCCCCAACGAGCAAGAATGCATGCTTGCACCACTCATTAATTTGTACCCTCTTGCCTCACAGGAGAGCATACAAGATACATATGTGCTGTGCTATAATATCTGTCTGCCCTGTGAAATAGGCTTGAGTAAAGCTGAACACCAGACTGGAGAGTGGGGAGTTATGGAGTGCCTTTCCACCTAGGATAATGCAGCGCAGTGAGTCCTAAGCTGTGTGGTGGAACAAGTTAATCATATACCATTGTATACACTACCATTGTGTTATTAGGAAAATTGTTAGGGGTGCTGTTGTTGGTTACTCTTTGGCATTAAGTCTAGAGAAGCCTTGTGGTAATAGGCAAATGTTGCTGTCTTGATATATCCAGGTTGTTGTACTGGTCTTCCAGCTGTAGTATAGTATTGTAGAGTGGTTCTCTTGCAGCTGGAAAGCCTGCACAGAGGGGCTCATACCACTCTGAAGTTAAAGCATTTAGTGTACTGGAGGAGCCAACATGCTCATGCTGCTGAGGGGAAGGTGGAAGAAGGCACAAACAGCTTGCAGTGGCAGCTGGAGGTGAGACTGAAACACCCTGACTTCAGAAGTGGCCGGCTGTGTGCAGACCTTTGGGCGGAACAGCAGGATGCTGGCTGTGTTTCTTTTTACAGGGTGACAAGCTGGAGCTGCACAGCTGGTTCTCTCTGAGGTGGTAGAAGGGTGTATCTCTTTCTCTCCTTAATTCAGCTTTCTGGTGCAGAAAGAGGAGCCATGTGGCCCTACTGCAGCTCAGCAGGTTGGTGCCTTATCTTTGAGAAGTCAAGTGGGCTGCAGGGATGCCCGTGGAAAGGTATCACTGCATGCAGTGGCCTTCCAGGTCCTAGCACTAGCATGCCCATTACAAACTTGCCTTGTGTATTTCACAGTCGCTTTACCTCTTTCTGCTCCTGCATAAGTTCACCACTTAACCTTTCTATCCGTTGATTGCTTTGAGTATCTATACTCAAAAGGCCAGCTGTGGGAGAGAGGGAGGTAACCCATTGCTTTTACATGTCTTTGCTGATTCAGTAGTGATGGCTTTGACCTGGTTCTAGCAGCTGACAAATTCATGGAGACAGAAGAGAAAGCTGCATGCTGCAGACACAATTCATGCTCTTGCAGTATCTGTAGATTGCTATGTCATATATGAAGACCCTGGAGCATTCCTTGTAAAAGTTAAATTTGCATCTGTGAACAAATGTTAGCTTGAATTAGAGGAACAACTAATAAATAGTAGTAGTGAAATATGTCCCTATGATTGCACTGTCTTTTGACATTGTTTTTTTATATTCAGCCAGCAATTCTAACTAAAGTCTTCAGACTGATAAAGCTAATAAATGTAGGACACAAGGAGGAGGTATATTGTTAAACCTCAAAAGGTAGTTACAATCTGCATATGGCTAAATTTTGGATAAGGCTAAATTGAATAGTGAAAGAAAAAAAAATCTACCTAAAAATGAATTCAGTGTTGCAGTTTGCACTGATGGCAAAAGAAGGCAGGTGAAAAACATCAAAATGCCAACTGCAAATTTACTGCCTTACAGGTTCTGACTGTAAATACAAGTGAAAATTCCATGGTGGATACCACGTATTGCCTGTGGAAGGATTTTTCTAAATTATTGAGTCCGATGCAATTCATCAGTGTAGCACTTCCGTGTCTTCCATCTTCATGGGAACTATATCTGTGAATGGAATCCAAATGCCCATTAATCGCATCCTCTAGTCTACGTATCTTCTGTCTCTCTGATCTACACATCTTCTGTCTGATCTCAAACTGTTGCTGTAATTTAGTAGTTATATTTAAGTAAGTTTAGGTTTTCTTGTTACACATGTTGAAATGATTTGTAAAGTTCTGAAATCTACATTATATGTATGTACACTCACATAAATATACAAAACTATGATAAATATGTAAAATACATATTTATCATTATTATGTATTATTCTATACACATAAACATGCATATTGCTGAGAAAGAGGTTGTGAATCTCCTGTCTTCGGAGTCTTTCAAAACTTGTGTGGGCAAAACCATAAACAATCCAGTCTGGCTTTCATATTACCCCTGATTTGGGCACAAGAGTGGTTTAAAGGTCTTCAGAGATCTCATGGAATGTAAGTCTTCATGTAACTCTGATGTTCACAAACTGCCCTGGAGCCTGAGTGTTGCTGACAGACTGATATTATATTAATATAGTGTATTCCTGTAAAGACAGTAGTGCAGGGTCTATGGTATAGCTTTTTCATGCTGGAATGCTTTTTCCCATTCTATAGATGAATTTGTGCTGTAAGTGAATGTGGAGTTAGTCTGATAATAGCCTCTAAAGAATAAAAGCGTACCTTTTTCTGCAAAAGCATGACAGAATGAATAGGGCTTTTTTCAGATAAAGTGCAGGTGTATACAGTTGGGCATGGCTGGTTGAGTCAATGGGAGAGAATGATATTATGAGGATGCTAAATACTGGTGCTGATCAGCAAGAAAGAATGAATTGTGCTTGCTTCTATAGATTGTCCTCTGAATTTTCACATGGGTGTGTGCAGGAGCTGGGTTAGTTAAGTCTGCATATGAACATGGAAGTACTGAGACGCTAAGCATAGCTAAAACAGTATTACAGATTTCTGTTTCAGCAGTTGTGCCACCATAAATCCAGCTTTCTTACTACTGAATGATAGCACAGATATTATTTGCAACCATTCCTTCAAAACTGCTCAGATAAGGAAAGAGCTCTGTATTACACTTTTTTACACATCCAACTTAAGGCAAACTATTAGCATTAGGACTGTTGTAATGTAATTTATATGTGGAAGTGAAGCTTTCTATAGACAGATTAAGGTCATGCAGTTTATTGTGATTTAAAGGGCATTTTAGTTCTAAATGAGAAATTAGGCACAATAAGAACATGTATTGGAACTTATGTAAATGGCTTTTAGCCTGATGAGTGAGGAGAATGGATCAAGAAAGGAAAAAGGTGAATCTGTGTTTCCATTTTGTACTGCCAAGTTGCCAAGTTCACTAGTAAACTTCTGGTTTGCAATCTGATCTTGTGGTGGCCAGTTTGCCATTGCGTTTGTTTGGATCACTGAAGAAATGCCTATTCTATATTTTTTACAAGCTCCTTTGCTCCCCAAGCTCACTGACACTGTTTGATATAAGAGAGTTGTTTGTGTCTCTGAACACCTTTGCATATGTCCTTGCCCATGAGCAGTTGGTTATAGCGTCCAATTCTCAGACATTCATGCAAAGCACTGCCCCATGGCAAACAATATGGTTTGACTTTTCATTCCTTTGCTGCCCTGTGTCAGTGTGATTGTATCCTCGATTAACACTATGCTTGGTGCTGTGTTGAGGTGGAGGTAGTAATCTGAGGCCTAGCAGTTGAAACAGCATGTGGTGGATTCTGGGGATAGATAGGAAAGGAACTGTGGTACTGATCTTCCTGTATATATCACTGATCTTCCTGTATATATCACTGTTTCTTTAAATGTTACTGTAGAACAGCCCATTGACAAGGAAACAGAGATAAGGTGTGGGTTTGGAGTAGCTGTGCATTGTGTGTGAACTGTTCAAAACTGTTTTACAAAACATATTCTGCTAATGGCAGTGCATGGGATGCAATTTTTTTTTGTTAGACTTTTTTTTTTTTTCTTTTGACTGGTTTTCTGAAGAGAGCAGTACTTAACAACTGCTCTGTCTGTTCTTCCTTCCAATAACTCTTGGATCTATTGGTAGGTGCTGCAAGGTGTATTTTAAAATTTAAAATAGTTGAGTGGATGGGTTAAGGAAGGACCCTTTACTTACTGAGAGGAAAGCAGGTAGAACTCTGCTTTTAAACTTTCAGCAGAAGCGTCTGGGCAGCCTGCATTGCCCTATGTCAAGTATTTTGGCCTTTCAGTACTTAAAGGGGGCCTACAGGAAAGGTGGGAGCAAAAGGTGGTGCCCCTTTTTAGCACGGCATGTTGCACAGGACAAGGGCTTATGGCTTTAAACTAAAAGAGAGAAGACTTAGACTAGATATAAGGACAAAATTTTTTTACAGTGAGGGTGGTGAAACACTGGAACATGTTTCCCAGAGAGGTGGTAGATGCCCCGTCCCTGGAAACAGTCAAGGTTGGGTTGGAAGGGGTTCTGAGAAACCTGGTCTCGTTGAAGATGCCCCTGCTTATTGCAGGGGAGGTTGGAGTAGGTGACGTTTAAAGGTCCTTTCCAACCCAAACTATTCTATGATTCTATGAAGTAGGGACACACGTGAGATAGAGAGAAACTGCAGTTACTGCCTGAGGAATCAAGGGCATAGAGGAGAGAAAAAGGGAGGCAAGAACACAAGAAGTGTTTATATATCAGCTTGTCAGCAGTTGGGTCATGTCACTGTGAGTGTGTGGGCTTGTAGAAACAACAGAGCAATTAATCTTCTCTGACAACTAAGGCTTGTGTATGGGGAAGCAACTCTTGAAACCCTGCTATTAAATGCTGGTGTTTTTTTTTTTTATCCTTCCCCCAGCACCTCGCTACTGGTTCACATTTGTCTCAGAAATTTAGGAGCTACCTTTCCCAATTTTTACTTCAGTTACATTTTAGACAAAGAATGTGTCCTTCTCTGGAAATCAAAGCCATGAATGAGGCCTGTGATTTCTTCTAAGGACATAGCTGATGCAGGACTTTCGAACACTTAAATTTAGGAGTAGAAGGAAAAGCTCTATACCTAGCTCCATCTGTAGAGTAGTTCTCTAGAATCATGACCTAAATTTATGACTCTTTAGCAAGATAGTAAAAATCTTTCTTTTGTTCTTCCTGATCCTTCTGATGATCCTTTTGGGATTTCAACCATGTACAGTTTACTGTATTTGCAGGTTCTCCAAGGCTGTGAACTTTGTTTTGGAAAAAAGGCAGTATTGAGGCTATGGGGAGGATTACCCAACAGGTTCTTGAATTCAATGCTTCATGGAAGAAAGCATAAATGCAAGTCTTTATTCATTTGGAAAACAAACCCAGACCAGAATTCACAGTCAAAGCAGGCTGAGCTTTGTCCAGGCTTCATCATCAGAGACCTTTCTGATGTATAGTTGTCTGGACGTTAAATAAAATTATTATTTTTAAGGAAACATCTGCCTAGGGCATCTTTGGAATGTGAGACCTGGAGATCACTTGGAAACAAGGAGAGAAATTTGGTATTTGTCAAAAATTTCACATGATTGTTGTAAAAAAAAATCAACACATAACAAAAAACCCTTAATCTAGATTGACTTCTACTGTAGTTAGTGACTGATCTTTTGTGACTATTTATGAGGAATTTTCATTACATTGTGTTAAACGTGTTAACTATGGTATTCTCTGACACAAATTCAATTTCCAACTGCTCTTGTCTTCTGTATCTCTGTTGATAGTCACTTGTTCTGTCTGTGATATTGATGGACTTAATTGCCAGTCACAAAAGCCAAGAGAGGAATATATGGTCTGCCTTTTTGATTTTTAAATTTAAGTACACATTAATAATAGATTTATAATATATAATATTTAATAATAAATCCACCACCACCTCCCCCCTGCAAAAGGACTCCCATGATAAGTCTCCTAAATATTCGGCTGGCAGAAGAGGTCTTTTGGTCTTTTGTTTCATGTTATTTATGACAATTCCTCTTGGATTCTTCCAGAATAGCGAGTCCTTAGTCATGATAGCCACTATAGTCGACTGAACATGAGCCAGCAGTGTGCCCAGGTGGCCAAGAAGGCCAACAACATCCTAGCCTGTATCAGGAACAGCATGGTGAGTAGGACTCAAGAGGTGATCATCCCCCTGTACTTGGCACTGGTGAGGCCCCACCTCGAGTACTGTGTCCAGTTTTGGGCCCCTTACCACA
>KZ505865.1:498516-553703 GCA_002844005.1 Limosa lapponica baueri
ACTGAAAGGGTTATCAAGCATTGGAATGGGCTGCCCAGGGAAGTGGTTGAGGCACCATCCCTGGAGGTGTTCAAAAGACAGGTTGACATGGTGCTGGGGGACATGGTTTAGCGATGGTGTTTTTTTGTCAGTTAGGTTGATGGTTGGACTAGATGATCTTGAAGGTCCCTTCCAACCTAGATGATTCTATGATTCTAAATGAATCAAATAACAGACCTGTGCTGAAGCTGCTGTTTGAAGGATAAATCTTTTGTATTTCCTTTCAGTTCAAAGAGGGGTTATCCCTAAAGACTCAATTTATTTCAGTGTGTCAAGTTCTCATTGGTTTCTTTTTTATTCATTCCCTCTAAAATGTTGCTTTTTAGTCAGATAGAGATATCTGCAAAATTACACGTTCAGTATGTTTTCTTCCTGTGGTTGCATATGCAAATCATGCTTTTGCATATGCAAATGCTAATTTAAACTTGTATTTAATATAATAATATGTGTAGGTCTTAAATGGTATATTTTAAGACTGTAGAAGAACAAAGACTATGCATCAACAGTGAAGCTTGCACCTTAGTTAATATATATTAGAGGGGTAAACCAGAATCTCAGCTTGTATTTAATTTTCAGGGCGAGTTGTTTTTGGTTTTGATCTTATATCTGCTAACTTTTTAGGTAGAGCTATGATTTTGATTTTGTCATTTGTCTGGTAACGGAGCCATACTCCTTTTCTTTTGCGTTTGAGATTTAACAGACAACCTGCTAGGGAGAACTATGAGTGTTTCCTGAATCCCTGTTGATCTCTCTGATCGTGGAAGTTCAAATACAAGTTTTACTTTTTGTCAGTGCACTTCTATTTGCATATTGGAGTTTCTTTTACTTGAAGTTACTCATCCCTGAAATTATTATTACTAGATCTACATGATAGAAAATAATGTCATATATGTATGGGGAGCCATAAGATGGGCTTTCATGGAATAGAAATCAGTAGTTGCAGGAGCTCACAGTCCACTCTGATAATCTTGCATTCTGTTAAGAGATAAGCGACAGGTCTTTAACAATAGTCCTGACAAATGCAGCCAATTGAGACATGACTTTGGAATCTGAATGGTTGCCTGATGCTTTTCAGGGATTCCCAGATAGCTGTGATTCATTTTGACAGGTAGAACCAACATGAAAGGTGGATTTGTCGGAGAGGAGAGGCAAGTAAGCTGTGCCCTGCTCTAATGGTCAGACCCTGTGTGTAAATGCCCTTTCTAGTCTGCTGTTAAAAAATCTCAGCCTGTTGCCACCCCTCTGATTCTGACAGATGTGGCAGGTACAGTATTACATCCTAGGTAGCCTGACTAGTTGAAACTTCTGTGAGGGATGCATTGGAAGATGATGGATGGCATCCTTTCCCTTTTCTTTCTTGTCCTATGTTTGTCAGTCACTAACACAAAGGATCAATTTAGAGGACAGTTGAACAAATTTAGCCATTTGTCTTGGAAGTGCACTTAACCCAAGAAGTGGGAGGGACACTTCATGCAGGCCCTAAGTTAGGACCTTCTGTGTTGGCCTTGGCCTCTGGGCCACAGAAAACAAATGGCTGACTGAGACCAGTTTGCTGGGCAGTGGCTGAAAGGTTGTTGGGAGGGAAAAACACAACACAAATATCCCTGCTTGGAACAGATGAGCAGTGGTGAACATGGAGGCACTTTGATTTTCATACAGAAAGGCCTGTTCCTACTTGCCCATGGGGTATAGGTGACAGCATGGTGCTCCCACATTGGATCTTCTCCGCGTGGCATGGAGGTGATTAAGATCATGATCTGCAGAACCCCACTGCCCATGCAAGAGATACACCTGGGGTGCTCATAGGCTTGTGAACAGAACTTGCACGTAAAATTGGCAAGCTTGTGTTTTGTGAGGATGGCATGAAGGGGTATGAGGACAATATATTCGTACCCTCTGGCGTGAAACCAATGTTTTGTTTATTTTGTTTACAATTACTAGAAAACCCTTGTACTCAGAACCTTTTCATTCATCAAAAGACTTTGTCTGTACTTTGTCTGACTTTGTCAGACCTACTGCATAAAGGCTTGGAAGATGGGCTTGCTAAGGTAAAAGTAATTTCTGGGGAGATGGCACAAAGAGCTGCAGAGTAGGAACCTTCTTTTCTGGCTGGGATTTCTGAGAGCAGGAGAAATAATCTTCCATAATGGGATTGTGAAAAGGAGTTTAGGCATTTACAGTAGGTACATTATAATAGAACTAACAAGTACACTCATTTGAGGTTTTCGAGCCTTTTTGAATGACAAATTCTTTTTGAAAGAAGTAGAAAAACTTGAGACTTCCTAGAAGTGGATAATTTATAGCTGTTAGCAAGTATAGAAGAAATCAAATGTTGGCACTGGACAACTGCTATATCTAGGCTAAAAATTAGTAAATTTTAATATATATGGACATGGTAACTGTCACCTGGGGAGCCCTCTGACAGCTCAGAGCTATAAAGCTACTTTTAATAAGGCATAAAGATATACAGGTCCAGGAAGGTGAAACAGACTGCACTTTCTACCTGACTGAGTACTGAAAAGTGGGTTTTGGATTTGTTTGGTGGGTTTTTTTGGTTTTGGGTGGGTTTTTTAGGGGGTGGTCATTTGGGGGAGTATGTTTGCCCAATCTGACAAATTTGATAGGTGATCTGATTGAAGACATAGTTATAGTGAGCTGTATACAATCTCATACAATCTGCTTGTGACACTATTACTCATCTGAAGGGGAGGAGTTTACACCCACTGTCCCAGGTAGGGGAGGTTTTCACTCCAGGGATTACTGTAGTGAATATATTTCTAGCCTCAGTCTGATCTGGTAAAGACTTACAGATAATAAAATGTAGTAATAGTAATAAATACAATAATCATAGAATCGTAGAATGGTTTGAGTTGGAACGGACCTTAAGATTCCAACCCCCCTGTCCTGGGCAGGGACACGTCCCACTAGACCAGGTTGCTCAAAGCCCCATTCAGCCTGGCCTTGAACATTTCCATGGCAATAATGAAATAATGTAGGTTTGGACCTTCTTACATTTTCTTTCATTTCCTTATGAGAAAGCAACTTTTGCTAGACCCCTTCTGAATAGTTCTGTTCATGTTCAGTACAGTAAGCTTTTGAATATGTTACCATTATGCTTAAAGAAAATCAGTCTTGATTTTTATCTTGTTTGACATAATTTTATATGTATAATTTTCCTCCTAGTGTATTCTTGGCAAATGGAGAAGAAATATGAAATAACTGTGTTAGACTGCTTTCTGTTACATGTTTTAGTACAGTCATGCTAAGGATTGGGAAGCATTCTTTGTCAACATTTTTAATAGGACAACAGCACAGAGCCTATGCTACCACCCAGCTCCTGGCAGGATTGCATCAGAAGACTAAACGGATGTCATTTCAACTGCAGCACTTTTGAAGATAAACCTGTCCTTATGACCAGGAGAAATTACTGCGAATACATTGCTGTCTTTGTCTGAAGTGTGTGCAGCTGCTGTCGCTTGATTTGCTGCTTGGGCACAGGTTGCCAGACATGAGGGAGAAGACTTCTTTTGTTTGGGTTAACTTTTTCGCAATCAGGAGGCAGTGATTTTGGACACTGAGTGAGAGAAAGAATTACTTTTTCCTCCCTCTATTGTCCATGTCAGTCTGGTGGTTTCTGGTCAAGCAAAAGCTTCCAGTCACTTTAAACTTTGGGAAGTGGCGGGAAACACAACTAGTTGATAAATAAAACATCAATCCCAGATAGTTTCATATTCCAGCTGTTAACCTGTAACTGTTGGACACTGAGTGTCTTGGTCTGACGGTCAAATCTGTGTGTTCAGTGGTAACGCATACATCTTCTAAAATGTCCCTTCTTTGGGATGTGTTTGCAAGTGATTTATGTAGTCCAGGGGTTGGGAGCTTATGCTGAGGAATGTGGTGGCTGTTTTTTGGTTGACTCTTTTTTAATTCTGTTTTGTTTTGGGAGGTTTTTTGTTAAGCAAAATAAGTAGTATAAAATCACAGTGTGGCAGTGTTCCAGGGCCTGAGTAGTGACTCCAAAAATGTGTTAGATGTTTTGTTCCTTAATCTTAAGGGAGATCTCCACCTTTACTAATATATAGCGTTCATTTACTCCATGATATTTGTGCAAGTGTTTGATCTGGAAATGCTTGTGTGTCCTGTCTTTTGCTCTGTCTGGTGGGGTATGCTAGTAGCAGGAGACAGAAGCAGGTGCAACTTCAGTCTCATAACTGGTGTAATATACTTCTGCTTCCTTGTTGAAAAGACTGAAGCTGTTGGAAGAGCAGTGTGCTGTCAGTCTTACTGGTGCTGGTCTTAGAGACGTAAAGTAGCCGGTGGGACAGAAAGAGCCTTGGTTGAAAAATCCCTCTTAAAGAGAGTAGGCCTTCAGGGCAGAACCCTTTATGCTTGCCCTGCTTTGAATGAGCGGTTGGTGATCTCCTGGGGTTTTTTCCTACCTGAATTGTTTTATGATTCTGTGGGGATTCTGATGCTGAGACCTGCCTCTGCCTTCTCTGCCTCAGACTCTTTTGCCTGTCCTACGTTACATCTCCATGCTCTGCAGTAATTCTCATAGAAGGATTTTTTTCTTTGTCCTTGCCCCTTGCCAGCTTCTAGAAACCAAGATTAACTCTACCCCTTCAATAACAGGGAGGAACAATTCCTGTTACCTGTATAACCAATGAGACTTACACGGCATACAATGATTTTGCAGTTAACAGGGGAGCATGGTGATGTAGGGTAAGGGGTAAGATTTTCTAACCTTCAGCTTTTTCTAGTCTCCTAATAGAGGAAGGAAACTTGTTCTTCTGACAGATAATTTCTTTTTGCTGCCTTGTGTCCTAGTTCTCAAAATAAAGGTAAATATAATGTTCCTTTGAAAGAAAGAATGGCCCAAATTAGTTCAAGGAAATAAGTTTAACCAAGAAGCTTGTTTTGTGTTTTGTTCCTTTTCAACTGCTAACTAAAATTACAAAGCTTCTTATTAATGCAGTGAAGAGAATAGTGTTTGAGTACTTATTTGAAAAAAATTTAACGATTTTTCAGTTGTAGCTGATAAACCCAAAGAGCAGAGGGGGTGAAGTAAGTGCAAGCAAAAGTGTGCTTTTTGGTGAATTATAGCAAACTTCTCTGATTAGAATTGCACTGGATTGAATGTGCTGACTGTTTGGATCTTTCTAATTTGTCCATCCCAATTATTCCATATCTTGTGATAGTCAGAAATATTTTGACATAGAGTCTGCCTTTGTGAGGTTTCTCATGTGAACAGAAGCTCACCTATTTCAGCACCCGTTAGTAACCAATTTGTGGCAATTGTGTATTTGTCCTCTGAACTCAGACTGTACTTTGAAGGTGGCATAGGTTGCAGATGGGTGAAATGGGTTTTTTTGGTGGTAGGGTGTTACTGCCTTCTGGCTTGCACATCTGTCTTGGAGATTCTAGTAACAGTTACTTTCCTGTCTTTCAGGTATTGATAGCTGATGACTACTCAGATCCGTTTGATGCCAAAAGTGAGCTGAATAGAATGGGAAAAGGGGAGAACACTGGCTATATGGAACCATATGAAGCCCAGAGAATAATGACTGGTAAGAAAAGACAGTTGCACATATGAGCTTTAATTCCATGGCAGTTCATGTGGTTATTGCAGCTGCCATGAAACAGAAATATCCTTTAGCATGCAAAGCCATGTTTCTGAAGATGCTTAGTAGTCAACAGTAAATGCTGCAGAGACTTTTCATGTGCCTGCACATACCTTGATTTCTAAAAATACTGCTCTGGACCTCACTATTGAATACAGATGGTTTGTATTGTCATGTAGGAAGATGAAAATGTGAGCACTGGGAGTTGGATTGTGTATTGCTCAGCTTGGCAATGTCAAGGCTGTCGTATGTGTACATAATAGGGATGGCCAAAGCATGACATTGTGTTAGTTCACTTGAAAACAGTTCGTCAATTTGCTTATTTACTTATGGCCTTTTTTCCCTCAATCAGATTCAAACATCTTGGTCTTCCCTCTGTTGGAGGAGGGCTGCAAAGCTACATCTTTGTGTAGCTCCCTGCCTCCCTCCCTTCTCTGATCGTTTTTTGTACTAGTGGTCAAAATGTGACACTGTAGGATGCCTGTGAGCCTCTAAATGCCATTCTTGGTAGTGTCCTTCCTTTTCTGTCATGTAGGGAGGTGGTTAATGGTGGTATTGTTGTTGGAGTTTGGACTGTTTGAACCCCTTGTCCTGTTATTATGCAACTGTATTGTCCATGTATTTTCCTCATATTATCTGCAGCCATTTCCTACTTGTTGGCTGTGCAATCTGTAAACTTTTCAGGGGTATGGGCCATATGTTTTTAATTCAGGATGATTTGACTTTGTCAAAACACGTCTTTGTGCAGGTAATTCATGCATTTCTTGGATTTGTACAGCAGGTCCTCTTTTTCTCATTATGAGATAAAAGTCACGCTTGTGCCCAGTTGAGTTGATTGTATACTTTCCTTTTCTATTGGTAGCTCCTGTTTTGGGCGCTCAGAAAAGATTAATCAGTGGGGGAAGATGAGGCTGTTGGATGCAAAGATAATTTTTTTCATGCAAGTGTTCCTATTTTTCTTTTCTTAAATAGCATTTCTGAAGAGAGACACAGGAAATGACATGTAAACTATGTTGTTTGGAAGATTTCAGTATCTTCTAGAGGAGCTGGAGCTTTTATTTCTCATTCATGTAAATATATTCATTCTAGTTTAATAATTTCTCAGAAAAACAAATTAGCGCCAATAAGTTCTTGGGTTTTTCTACAGCAGTGATGAGCATTTGTAGTTTTAACTATGAAGACTACAGTGCTGTGATTTCTTTCTTCCTGTGTTTAGAACAGGAGCTTATTCTATCTCCTTTTCCAGATTAACTAAATGGATGGTTTAGTGGACAATACTGGTTGGTTTAGGTGAAGTAAGGGGCAGTAAATTTGTGTACCCTTGTAATTCCAAGACACCCTTTTTGCCAAACTGATGTGTGATGCAGCTAGTAAGGTGTGATATCTGCTACATAAAACAAACATGAGGCACTCTCAAAGATGCTAAAGGCACTTTTGAGACTGGGGTATAATTGAGTGTAATAATATAGCACGTGTTTATGCATTTAATTGAGCCAGTAGAAGATGCTTGATATCTCCGTGAATACATTTGGTGTTCTGAGAACCAGGTATTTGGTTTGCAGTCATCTTATCCTAATGCTAGTAGAAATAGAGAAAGTCTTCCCATAAACCTTGGTGAGGTGAGGTTATATCCCACTATAATTAAGCACATGATTTTATGTTTGGTTTTTTTACTGCACAGATGTTGCCTTTGCATTTTACTTGACAAATGGAAATCCATAGGCATCATTTTGGAGAGTTTTTAAAAATTCAGTTTATATTTCCCAGATGAGCTTTATTATGTTTCTGCTCGTCTAAAGAAGACTTTTGGACTGCAGTGTTGTTGGCTGCAAAATGTTTACTGCTTTGTTATGTGTGCCGTCTAATGACAGTAGCCCATTTAGCTTGACTAATTTGGTGAAGTTCTTCTAGCTGTATTTAACATGGGTAATCCCAGAGAGGAGGAATCTGCATACCCTAGAAGAATGCACTTTAGGAGAGACAGAAAGCAAAACAGCGTTTTGTCAGTTATTCCTTGTTTACTGATGCACCCTACCTTTTGATCAAGTCTGGAAACCAGGTATAAGGGCTGTTTGAAATAAGAGCCTAAAGTTTTGTGCATGCTGCATGCTTCTTGAGTTAGTAGAGGATTAGGCAAAAGCAAATGTCCAAATGAAATAAGATGGTATCATTTTGATTGAAGAAGCTAAGCTTGCACCGGAGGAGAAATGTATGATGTCTGAAATAACTAATACACTCATTGAAAAATGATTCTCCCTCCCTGAATCTCTCTGGGGTCACAATTGTGATGCAGTTGGTTCTCAGCTGATGTTTAATTTTTTTATTTTTTTTTAAAAAAAAAGCATTGAAATTGATGATTTCCATAAACTATTGAATGGTCTATCTGATTCCATACTGTCTGTAATTAGAATTGGGTTTAATCAAGCTTGAAGTTTCTTCTGCTGCCTGTTCGAGTGCTGTGCCACTCTCAAGTTAAAGAAGTTCCTCCTCATGTTTAGATGGAGCTTCCTGTGTTGAAGTTTGTGCCCATTAGCTCTTGTCCTGTCACTGGGCACCACTGAAAATAGACTGGCCCCATCCTCCTGGCACCCACCCTTTAAGTATTTATAAACATTGATAAGATTGCCTCTCAGATTCTCTTCTCTAGACTAAAAAGACCCAAGTCCCTCAGCTTTTCTGCATAAGAGAGATGTTCTAGTCCCCTAATCATCCTTGTAGCCCTTTGCTGTACCTTCTCCAGCAGTTCCCTGTCCTTCTTGAACTGGGGAGCCCAGAACTGGACACATTACTCCAGATGCAGCCTCACCAGGGCAGAGTAGAGGGGGAGGATGACCTCCCTTGACCTGCTGGCCACACTCTTTTTTATGCACCCCAGGATGCCATTGGTCTTCTTGGCCCCAAGGGCACATTGCTGGCTCGTGGTCATCCTGTTGTCCACCAGGACTCCCAGGTCTTTCTCGTCAGAGCTGCTCTCCAGCATGTCAGCCCCCAACCTGTACTGGTGCATGGGGTTATTCCTCCCCAGGTGCAGCACCCTACACTTAACCTTGTTGAATCTCATAAGGTTTCTCTGTCTCTGCCCGGTCTGTATAGGACAGACTGAACAGACGAGCTCAGGTACATTCTCCATGTGTGGGTGACCAGTACAGGAGCTGTGTGCTGGAGCTGAAGAGCTGGAAATTATTTCAAAGGGTGCTCCAGAGCATGTGCATCATGGCATAGAGGTACCTGTTGTCTTGCCTGTGTTGTTCACTGCGTTCATCAACCTGGGTGATAACACATCTGCAGTATGAACTAAGGGAAGTGCTTGATGAGGAAGGGCAGAGTCTCCATCTGGAGGGGCCTTAATAAACGTGAGGATTCTGTCAGCAAGAGCTTTTTTGAGGTTAAACAAGGGGGATGTTAGAGAGAATTCCAAAGGAGAATTCATAGGCTCACAACATTAGCATCCTCCCTTGATTTCTTCTTTTACTGTGTATTTGTCATCCTGTCTATGCAGTAGAACAGCAGTGAGTACATTTAACTAGCTCACGCCTAGGGATTTTGTGCTTTGCCTCACTCACCATGGATGCAGAGTGCTGAGCCTCCTCTCTAGGTGCAAGCAGCGCTAGAAGAGCAAATGCCTTCATGCACTTCACTGCTTCTTTCCAGGGACTGCAGTAAGTCTGTGCCTGAATCACAATGGAATATGCAATGCATGACAGGCAGCCTAACAAAAGTGTGCACCTGCCTTAACTAGGACCTCCCCATGGACATGCTGGGAGCAGTAGCTCTGTCTTGCTGCAAGCTATCACAGAAATGCTGGGAGTGTAGGGAAAACAGCATTCCCATGAACCTGCACCTACTTCAAAAGGTCTTGGATGTCAGTTTCCTTTGTAACAGGAGAGGATTTTTCTGTTCAGACATGTAACTTCATCTGAATAGTCACTGCAGCACATTGGTGGTGAGTCAGTTCTTGTAAAATCCTTTAGGATCCATGTGGCCTCTGGCATGTTGCTTGTTGGCGCCAATTTTACCACTGCAAATAACGTAAAAAGAGCAATGATAATTACTTTGGTAAGTATTAGGCTGCATAGATTAGCATGTACAGCATGGGATGTTTAGAAAGAACATTTCTGGTAATGATAATTACTTTGGTAAGTATTAGGCTGCATAGATTAGCATGTACAGCATGGGATGTTTAGAAAGAACATTTCTGGTAATGATAATTACTTTGGTAAGTATTAGGCTGCATAGATTAGCATGTACAGCATGGGATGTTTAGAAAGAACATTGAAGGTCACTGAGCCTAGCAAGCCAAGTTTCTTACTTTATTAGAAATTTGGACAGAGATTTAATTCAGCAATGATTTAAAGGAAAAAAGTTATCTAGGGGCAATTACAGAAGAGGACTTCTTCCTTTACATTAGTGCATGAATTGAGGCATATTTGAAATAATGCTGGATCTGCTTCAACACAAGTTCTTACCTTCTCTCTAAGCAAAGCAATAGGTCTCATATGTGCAGTGAAACTGTATGACTTTAGATTCATGTCCGGTTGCCAGAATGATCAGGGCTTCTCTTCCTGCCTTTGTGGAACACTTCACATCCCATCAGTAAGTATGAGGAGATAAGATCAGACTGTATGGAGTCTTAGTTCTCATGTTAGGAGAGACTGTGGTGTGTTGCGGTTGCTATAACTAGATGCATAACTGGGAGTGGAAAACAGCTGTGCATAAAACAAATAACATCCCTCTATGTTTAAGTCTGTCTCCTCCCCTAAGATAATATAAGGCGCTTTCTCTAAAGTTTAATATTATGGCAGTGCTTGCTGCTCTGGATAGTGCATACCAGCTTACAAATACATGAAAATAAAAAGCTAACTCTTGTCTATTCTGTACAGCTGGGTAACTGTAAAACTGGCCTTTTCCTGAAAGAGTAGCCATCCCCCCATCTTGGTCTGGAATAGGAGTTAGAAAGAGAGGGACCCTGTGTCTTGCCACTCAATGTATCAGTTACATGCACAGAATTTTGTTCCTTAGTTTCAGCGTACACATATTGTCCAGAACGGGTTTAAACCAAGATTTACATGTCTTTTTTTTTTTTTCTTTCTGTTTCACAGAATCACAGAATGGTACGGGTTGGAAGGGACCTCTAGAGATCATCTAGTCCAACCCCCCTGCCAAAACAGGTTCCCCTAGAGCAGGCTGGACAGGAATGCATCCAGGAGGATTTTGAGTATCTCCAGAGAAGGAGACACAACCTTCACAACCTCTCTGGGCAGCCTGTTCCAGTCCTCTGTCACCCTCAAAGTAAAGTTTTTCCTCATGTTTAGATGGAATTTCCTGTGTTCCAGTTTGTGCCCGTTGCTTCTTGTCCTGTCCCTACGCACCGCAGAAAAGGGTCTGGCCCCATCCTCTTGACACCCAGCCTTTACAGATTTATAAGCATTGTTGAGATCCCCTCTCAGTCTTCTCCAGGCTAAACAGACCCTTTTTGGGGTCTGTTTAGGTGTCTCAGCCTTTCCTAATGAGAGAAGTGCCCTATTCCCTTGATCATCTTTGTAGCCCTCCTCTGGATTCTCTCCAGCAATTCTTTATCTTTCTTGAACTGGGAACCCCAGAACTGGACACAGTACTCCAGATGTGGCCTCACCAGGGCACAGTAGAGCGGGAGGATAACCTTTCTTGACCTGCTGGACACACCCTTTTTAGTGCACCCCAGGATACATTTGGCCTTCTTGGCCACAAGGGCACAGTACTGGCTCATGGTCAACTTGTTGTCCACCAGGTCTCCCAGGTCTCTCTCTGCAGAGCTGATTTCCAGCAGGTCAACTCCTAACCTGTACTTGTGTAGTCCAGAACTTTGGAAAGGTGGGTCAGCATCATAATAGACAAGGTGAGAGTGCATGTGGAAGGAATTTAACTTAATTCGTGGAATTTACTTGTTCAGCGTTAGATGCATCTGGCTTACGTTCTTCCACAAAAAGCGAAGTGAAAGAATGAATGCTTGGATGGTTGGGAAAGAGAAAGCATTGAGCTCAAAATGCTCAACCACGTGCCCCTCACCCCCAGAAAAGTTTCAAGTTTTTGGGCTGCTTTTCTTAAGACTAGTGGTCCTTTTAATGTTGAATCGGAATTGCCTGTCCCTTCAAGACAGGGATGCTACTGGCAGCAGTTTGAAGACCACTGAGGTCTGTGTGGTCCAAAAGGATCTGTCATTTTAGAACTTCAGCAGCTGTCCCTTGAGAAATGCAAATAAGAGCTGTGAGAAGAGAGAAGAATTCAGTGAAGTCTGAATTCACTGAAAATCTTGAAAATCTTTTAGCTACAAAGGTGAAAAAGGTCCTTGTTTTCTCATTCCATGCCTTGCTGGATTAAGCATGTTGCAGATACAACATCATTTAAATTTCCCTCCCATCTCGCTTCCACCCTCCTCCCCTACCCCCTAATACCAGGTATGTTGAATTTGAAGATGTCTCACTGCTCCAGCCATCCAGTGGGATAGAAAAGATGAATTTCAGCTTGCTGCAAGGATTGTTTTATCTAGAACATGCCTGTGCATGAGGGCATGTGGCAGCTAAGGGAGCTTCTCCCTGTCCTGTAAAGATTTGTGTGAGTTGTGTAAACCCTTAAACTGGGTGAAGTAAATTAAAAAAGGAAACGGTTTTGCATTTTACCTTGAAAGCAGAGTTCTGTAAACTGTGATTCCTTCTGATTTCATCAGTGTCCCATCAGTCCTTTCCATGCTTGGAAAGAGTGACAGGCAGTGAACGTGAACTGAAATTAGAGGTTCCAACTGAATGTACCTGAAAAAAAATAAATCTCATTATAAGGATAGTCAAATGGTGGAGAAGATTGCCCAGTGAGATCGTGTAGTCTCCATCTTCAGAAATTTTCAAGACTGGACTGAAGAACCAGAACCTGAGTAACCTTATCTGACTTCATAGTTGACCCTCCTTTGAGATGGAGATTGAACAAGATGACTTCCTAAGACCTTATTTAACCTAATTTATCCTAGGATCCTGTGACTAGCCTGTAGCTGTTCTGTGAAAGGATAAAATGGATGTAAGAATCAGGATATCCCAGGCTAGCTTGTGGGAATCCATGTTTGTTTGGTCTCAGCCCATTTCCAGCTTTGCCACCATGTCGGTATGATCCCAGTACTGGTCTTTTTAAACTTAATCACTGAAAAGACCAGACAGGTGTTTTTGAGGCATAAAGAGGCAACCTGCTGAAATGTAGTTTTAGGAGGGGCTCATATATAAATATCCCAGTTTTCTGGAGGTAATAATGGATAGGGGATATGCATGCTGAAAGCATGCTGTTGCAGCAGGGACTATAATTTCTGACAGCTGTTCACTATCCCTTCTTGGGATGAAGGAGCAGAGGCTGGACAGATGGGCTTGCAGTCTGGACTGGGCCTGTTTGTGTATGTCTGGACTCTGTTGGCAAGAATTCTGGGTGCTTTCCAGCTGGATGTGTGATAGAATTGTAGGTGACTGATACTGCTGTGGTCTGCATGGAAAAGGAAGGGAGCACTGTAAACTCCTGCTGTTGGCTCTCACTGGGAGGAGTGTTACTTTATTCAGTGGGGGACATCAGTAGTACATCTTGCTAACTTATCAGTTCATCCCTCAAACTGCCCAAACTGGCCCCAGTTCTATTGTTCTTCTGCAACATTGCTCAAAAGCAGAATAGAGAGAATTTGTTATATGAAGAGTCACCAGCTTGGGAGACACATGGACTGTTGCTGATAGATTTACAAGGATATGTTAATTGGAGCTGGAACAGAGATGCTAAAAGAAAAAATTAGTCTGGCAGCACTTGGGACAATAAGTGAGGCAAAAGTCCCTTGTCACATTCATATGCCTCTTCTTCAAAGTTATGCTTTGTTTTCCTCTTCTCTTTCCTTTTGTTCTTTTACAAAGAGGCTTTTAGTCAAAGGAATTGTTTGAAGCCCATGTGAAAATGTTCAAGATCAATATGCAATTTTTTTAAACTAGCGGGGATTTTTTCTCTCACAAGTACTTTCTCAATCATCCTTTCACAGTATATTCTCTCTTACTCCAATCACTTTGGGTTTTCTCCATACTGTACAGAAAAGTTAAGTAAGATCAAACAACATGGTACAGAAGTATTAGTTAAGCATGTGATGAGTTGAACATACTACTTCTTGGAAGGAACAAGATACCCTTTCAACTGTGATGTCTTGTCATCTTGGTTGTGCCTAGCTTGCTGGGTAACGGACAGAATTTTTGCCTGCTGGCTTTGCATTCAAACTCTGAAAGATTTTAGTGGCAATACATGAGTGAAACCTTAAGTAAATGGAGTCCATTTCTGACATCAGTTGTAATGTGGTAGCTACAGTTTCTCCTGCATCTTTTTTGGCTTTGTAATCCAAACCACGGGAGATTTTTTTTATCTTCAAGAGTGAGGGTTGAAGATTCAGCCAATTCTGTGTCTGCTTGCCACAGAGACTGAACATCTTGCCACATCAGTTTACCAACATTTTAATATGGCTTCACAGCGGTATCATAAAAGCTTCAGTGGGAACTGGTCAGAAACACAGCTGTTTTTATGTGCTCTGGATTTTATGCAGGATGGCAACAACATACAGCTTCTCTCCTTCTCTGCTTTCTGGTTAGGGAGAACTCTTCTTGAAAGTGCTCTTTCGGAAGAACTCAAATACCTATACAAATTCAGCTGTTCATTACCATTCTAGTTGCTAAAATTATTAGAAGCTATTGTCTGCAAGAGCCACCTACCCTTTCTGGATGAGGTCAGGTAAGCCTTGTCTGGTTGTGGTGTGTGTTGGTGTGCTGATATGTGCATTTCGTTCTGTCATCCTTACACAAGCAAAGATCAAGGAAGCTTGCAGTGTGTTTCTGCTGGACCATGTTGTGCTACTGTGACTGAATTTCTTGAGCAATATCAACATGGGCAAAAAAAAGATGGAAATAGTCAATCTTCATCTGAGTTTGCTCTTGGTTTTGCCGTGTTTAGTTTCATGTGTTGGTGGCTTGGAGTGGCAGAGTTCACATATAGTTTGGTTTTATGAAGCAGGATGTACGGGTGCAAAACTGATGCTGTTGTAGGTTAGATTAGCAATTAAGAACAAACCAGGCAAACTGGGGGAAATGAGTCTTGCCTGGAGGAACTCTGGGCTTGCTTTGAGTTCTGCATTCATTTTCTGTGGAATGGATAATTTGAAAAGATATGTGAAGAAGCAGTGGGTTTTGTGGCTCTTGTGCTGTTGTAGCTTGCATCTGCTCTGTCACTTTTACTTAGCTAGGTTGGGCTGCAAGGCAGAAAAGTGTAATGGCATAGCTAAACCCTTGAGCTTTTCCTAAGCCAGTCCTGCAGCAGCTGTTGTGGCTGTAATGGGGTGGGCTAGAATGTGCCTGTGCTGCTGTCTCAATGGAAATAGAAAGGGAATAAGGAGACAAAGTAAAAAATATTGTATCTTTCAAATATACCATTGCTTTTGTATGTTAAGCTGAGTAATGCTTATTATTGCCCTGCCCCTTGGTTGTGAGATGCAGCATCACATTGTGGCAGAATATAGAGCCTATCAACAGACAGCCTCTCCTAGTCACTTTTTTCTAACAATCTCTTGCAAGAAGGGAAGAACTGACTTATTGTGTTTGCGTGACTGTGATTTGCTTTCCTTTACAGTAAAATCTGCTGTTAATGACACTCTGCTGAATGCTAACTAGATTTATTTGCTGCTGTTAGATATCAATGTAAACACAAATGCTCTTGAGTGATGACGTGATAGATTGTATATAGAACATTTTATCAATAGCTGCATACATTCAAACACTGCTACACTTTTTGTACTGTTATATTAAAGTGTTGTCCAAGGGAAAAAAAAGCCCACTGCATTATTGACAGATTATTCTGTAAGTGGGCTTTCAACTAAGAATCAGCATCTAGTCAGGCTTTGCCTCATTAGTAGAATACAGATAAATCTGCAAACAAGTGCAAGGTACTGAATACTAGCAGGTGGACAGATCAGTGTAGAATATTTGAAGTCTTACAAATGCTAGGTACTCGTTGCTCCTTCCATCAATCACTTGCTGAGCTGACTCAATGAGTAACAGGACCATAAGCCAAAAAGGATGAGTTGAAACATTTCCCCAGTAATTTTAGTGTTCATAGCCCTGTCACTTTTTCTGTGCTAGCAAGTCAGCTGTCTTTTACTTCATGCAAGGCCTTGGATTCTGAAAAGCAAAAATCTATGGTTCAATGTGGCAACGACTGAGCAGCTTTCTTGGTCTACTCATGTGGAGGTAGAATTCTAAATTAAACCATTTTGTCTCCAGAGCAGAACAGCAAACGTAGACCATCTTTCATGTCTACATTAATGATCCTTGCTGTATGCATGTGCAGGACCATGCTGGACTTTGGGTTTACTGAATTTCCCATCGTAACTTTTGGAGTCGTATCTGAAGGCTTTTACATCCAACAGACGGAGATTCATCTTCATTAGGTGCTGATCGGTGATCCTAGATTGAGCCAGTAATTCAACTTGAGTGACAGAACAGAAAGATCGCAACTATGACAATAATTTCCTTGGGAAAGCAAGACAAAGTAGGCAAAATTGCAAATAATCACTGTGGCAAATAATCACTGTGGCTGTTCCTTGTAGCAATCACGAGAAAAACAGGTGGTTTAGTATGCAGATGCTGTGTGGCTTTTAAGTCCTGCTGAAGGAGGAAATAGAGTGCTGATAGTGCCTGCTCTTGCTGAAATCCTGGTCAGAGGGAAAAATCTCTTGTAGATGCATCAGATATCACTTCCAAAACTTTGACTTCTCTTTGGTTTCATGGCATTTTTCTGAAAAATTATTAACAAAGATAAAATAATTAGTCATTAGTCATCAGGGAAGCTTCAGGCTATCTTTTGAGCTCTCAGTTTTGTTTGTCTTTTATTCATAGTGACACAATCTTGTGAAGGTTTTTTGGATTGCTTTTTCCCTCCCCTAAATAAAGAGGGCTTCCCTACTCCTCTTCTTTGTCTTTCTAAGCAATGTGTAAGGAGTAAGTAGCTAAGCAGCATCAAAGCACCTCTGAAAAGGTAAAGTCTGCAAAAATTTTGAATTTTAAGATGGCAGTTATAATGTTTAATCACTGATTATTAAACAGAAAATTAGGTGTTGAGGGGGAAGGCTTTGTAGAATAAACTGACTGGGGCAGAAATTCCTGCCAGGGAACTGTTAATTTTTTATTTCTCTGCCTCTTCCATAAAAGAAATACATCTCCAAGGACAGTTTTCATGTCCTTTGGAAGCAGTACTGCTGTTGTTCCAACCCACTAGGGTTTAGGTATTCTTCCCCTGTGTTTTGTTTTTTAAATCAGCCTCTTCCGATTCCATCAACACCCTCCCCACCTCTCCCCACCCTGAAGAAAAATATGTGCTTCTGGTCTTCTTGGGCAGGGTATGCTTGCTTGTTTCTTTTATTTCAGTATGTACCTTTTGTGGTATTAATGGTTTTGTTGCTGGTTTATTGATACTTATCATAAAGGGACTTTTCCCCTCCTGCCTTTGCTCTGACTGGCCTAATAGTCTTTCTTTATCAGGATTGTTGGAATGCAAAGTTGCTCTGAATGCTTCTTCCTGTGGTAATGAGTCATAGTTGGACTTCAGTAGGTTTTCCGTCGCGATGCAGGCTGTTTCAAGACATTGCTTTTTACATCAAGAGGTTATGCCAAGGTCTCATACGAAGGCAGGGGAACAAACATCTGTTGTTCAGTCCTGGAAAGTGGTTCACTTCTGAGTTACTTGGCTTCTATTTAAAAGGGAAAATGAGTGAAGACTTTCTCATATCCAGCTTTTCCTACAGGAAAATCTGGCATCATGAGCATTAGGAGGCAGTTGCTGTAGTGTCAAAGCAAAACGGCCCTCTCTGCTATTGAAACGATATTGATCTTCTTTCGTGTCCCAGCAGTTGGAGGCATCCAGCTGCAGCTGGAAGCAGAGCAGAAAGTTTGACTTCTGGTGGCCTGAGGTGAAGTTTGAGCAGAAGTAAAATTTAGCTTCTCTGGTGAATAGACTTTGCACTAATACAATGAGAATTCTGCTCATGAGATCTAATATGTTTCCAGATTATCTTGCCATGATTGGCATGAAAAGAAGCATTCCAGACATGGTGAGGCTTGGAATAATTAGGCAGCTGGCTAAGTATTTCTGACCCGTTTAGGGAGAGGGAGAGGAAATGGGTTCAAATTGGAGCAAATGTTCTTGTGTCAGGGTGATCTTTGCATTGGCATCTGTCTTACGCCTCTGGCAAACTGGCAAGTTATTTGTTGATGTGTAGCCTACTCATACACCTAGTGCAAACAGCTGACTACCCTTTAATGCAGTTACATGCCGGTTCAGTGGCTTTCCACTGGAAGCCTCAAGAGCAGAGCATGTGGAGAGCAGAGGTTTGGCCAGTTCAACAAGGCCTGTTTCCTGATAGAGAGCAAGAAGAACTCCAGATGAGACTTGTCTATTTGTGTTCATACCTGGATCTGATGTGACCTTCACCTGCTAGAGACAAGCAGGCTGTCAGGATAGTGTCTAGCGACATGCATCAGGTATTCACCAGTACCTCTCAGTGTGAGTCTGAGCCTTCCCAAGCTTCTTTCTACTCCCACTGATAACTTCAGGTTTTCAGTGGCAGGTGAGAATACAAGGAGTACAAGTGCCTTGTTCTTGAGTTCTGTTCTCAGATACCTTTTCTTTTTGGGGGAGTTTGGGGGGATTTTTTTTTTTTTTTTTTTTAAAGTATGGGGCTTTTCTGGTTATTCCAGGCTTATCTTTAGAAAGCCAGCGTGCTATAGCAAGTCCTCCAAACACTTTGCAGATGCCCTTCTGGGGCTCTCGAATATAAAATGTTTGAATCCACATTTCAAAGGTTCTGCTGCTTGTACATCTCCTCAGACTATCCTAATTGAAGCCAGGTTAGCCTGTTCCCTAACTGCTGAAACACTCCCTTTCCCTGTGGTGCATTTTGTTTATAAGAGAACAAAATGCAAATAGTAGACTTTTGCAAGGGATTCTTGCTTGCTTGTTTCCTTGCTTTAATTAAACATCCACATCATTCTGATAGTAAATGTTTAGTTTGTCTGTGTGCCTTGAAAACTTGATGTCAAAAAGATCTGTGATTTCCACATAAAGCAGCTTCAGTGCTAAGATCCTTGCAGCAGTGTAGTTGGTAGCAGGTTTCATTTTTGATGTGGCTAGCAAGAAACTAAATCCAGGTCACTAGGACTGAAGCTGTTTAAATGCTTACTTCTGGGAAGAGGTCATAAGTGAAGCAACCATCTGGAGGAGACCTGCAGTATGAATCCAGAGATAGTGGACAGAAGCTGACAGCTGTGCTCTATCCAATTCTATTCCGGCCCAGTGTTTATGTGTTACTGTATGTTAAATAAACGAATGAACAATCTGCTGGGCTTCCTTCAAATATCTATGTATCTGAAAAAGTTAAGTGCATGTACAAATGACTTTTTAAAATCATTGTATTTTCATTCAAGGACTTCTGTCAACAGCTATTTGTTGAGGTTAGAAGCATTGCCAAGTATTTTATCCCATGCTTTAGGAAATAGGATGAAGCTTTGTCTGCCAGTATGATGAGTTTAAACTCTATATGAGCTCTGTACTGCTGAATGGAGATAGATGCAAATAAGTGTGCTGTGTAAAATCCCAGCATTAGAATTCTGTCATCCCTCCTGAGTTCTTCTAGTCTTGTCAGGTACAAAGGGAGTTGATAGCCCTTGTACTTTGCTTAAAAGTCAATTTCAGTGCTAGCTTTTCAAAAGCTAGCCTTGCATGGCAATACTATTTCCAGCTGTTACCTTCATAATCAGATTTGTCTCACTAGGATAGGGCTTTGGTGCTAGAGAAAGCAGCTGAGCAGCTGGTAGGACTATCATTTTAAATCCTACACCAGTCCTGAACAGACCCCCCTGAGATGGGTCTGTTTTATCACAGTTGCACCTGATATGTGAGGGATCTAATTTGGAATATGACATACTGGTAAGTCAAAACAGCTTTATTGTATTGCGGTTGATTAGTCTATAAGTTAATGTGTCTGTATCTAATTACATTGTAAATCTCTCTATTTATAGAGTGGGGCATGCATAAATAACTGTTTGCTGACAGTGATAAGGAAGCTCATATGCCTGTGTTACCACACGTGCTGTGAAGTCCTTGTGTGTAAAATATTTAAAGGCTTTCCCAGTAGAACAGTAGAGGTTGAAAAATCAAAGGATTTATATGACGTAGTGCTTTGCGTCTTGCCCATGACTGTGTTCAGTCAGGTCTTGAATATCTCCATAGCTGGAGACTCCACCACCTCTCCAGAAAATCTCTTTCAATGGTTGACCATCATCACAGTAGAAGATGTTTTCTTGTGTTCAGATGGAATTTCACGTATTTTCATTTGTGCCTGTTGCCTCTTGTCCTGTCACTGGGCTCTACCAAGAAAAGTCTGGCTCCATCTTCACTCTTTTCCATCAAGTATTTATATGTATTGATAAGGTCTCCACTGAAACTTATCTTCTCCAGGCTAACCAGTCCCAGTTCTGTCAGTGTCTCCTCATATGAAAAGTGCTCCAGTCCCACTATCGCCTTCATGTACCTTTATTGGACTTGCTCAAGTCTGGCTTGGGGTACAGTGGCTGGAAGGATGTCTGGCAGGAAAGGCCCTGGGGGTATTGGTCGACAGGCAGCCTAATTTGAGTCAGCAGTGTGCCCAGATGGCCAAGAAGGCCAATAGCATCCTGACTTGTATCAGAAATAATGTGGCCAGCAGAATGAAGGATGCAATTGACTCCCTGTACTCAGTGAGTACAGGGAGTCTGAGTACACTTTGAATACTGTCTTCGGTTTTGGGTCCCTCACTACAAGAAAGACATTGAGGTGCTGGAATGTGTTCAAAGAAGGGCAATGAAGCTGGTGAGGGATCTGGAGAAGAAGTCTTATGAGGAACAGCTGAGGGAACTGGGGTTGTTTAGCCTGGAGAAAAGGAGGCTGAGGGGAGATGTTATCACTTTCTAAAACTACCTGAAAGGAAGTTTGTAGTGAGGTGGGTGTCAGTCTCTTTTCCCAAGTAACAAATGATAGAACAAGAGGAAACAGCCTCAAGTTGTGCCGGGGGAGGTTCAGATTGGATGTTAGGAAAAAATTCTTCACCGAAAGGATTGTCAGGCAGTGGAACAGGCTGCCCAGGGAAATGGTTGAGTCACCGTCCCTGGAGGTATTTAAAAGACATGTGGGTGTGGTTCTTTTTAGTGGTGGACTTGGTAGTGTTAGATTAACAGATTGGACTTGATGATCTTAAGGGTCTTTTCCAACCTACACAATTCTATGATTCTAATTTTCCAGCATCTCCAGATTTCTCTCAACGGCAGTATAGCTATCTCATCCACACTCCATCCAGTTTTGTATCAGGAGATGGAGTGAGCCTGGCTTTGTCTAGCCAAGGCTTTGCAAACTCCAGAGAGTGGAGACACCTCCCACAACTTACCTGGTGACCTGTCCTAGGACTGCACCAGGGGAGGAACGTTTCTCTGGTGTCCCACTTGTATCTCTCAAGCTACATCTTGTGTCTGTTTCTCCTTATTGTATCTTCTGACATTGCCCCAGTAGGGTTTGGCTCTGACTGCCCTTCAGGCAGCTGAGAGGTGCTATTACCTCCCCCCGGCCTTCTCCTCATCAGACTAACCAAAACCATCTCTCCTTATCATAGGCGCCAGGACCCTGCTATCTTGGTAGCTCTGCACTGGTTCCTTTCTAGCTTTATGAACTAGCTCACTCCTTGCAGGGAGTGTGCAGACTGGATGCAGTAGGACTCACCTGTTGGTTGTATCCTCCTTGGGGCCAAGGGTGAAGGCATGACAGCTTGCCCCTTGATTTGCTAGTTGCACTCCTTCTAACGAAGCCCAGTTTTGAGTTTGCTGCATTCAGGAGGGCAGTACACTTTTCCTTTCTTGTGAAGCTTCAACATGTTTACTTTTTTATAAAGTCAGTGTTAATTTAAAGAAATACATGTCCCTCAATATAGTGTGAGTTAAGCTCTAGTTGACAGTGCTTTTGTTTAGTGTCCTTACTCTAGTACTAGCTCATTTTCTGCTGATATCCTGCAGAGTTAACTGCACAGAATTTTTTTTATCAGCATACAAAATTGTACTGTGGGATTTCTTTTTTTGTGATCTTTGAATTGCACTTCCGAATGATCTCCTCTTGAAGAGTTAACTGCATACACAAATTTCAACATTCTTGGGGATTTATGTACAGTTGCTTGTAAGCGTGCTTTACACAGGTGGACAGAAATTGTGTCTTTCCTGTAATCTGATTCTGTGCAAGCTGGTGGATGTTGGTGGAGCCATAAGACTGTTTGTGCTGTGGTTGTTAGCTGGAGGAAACTTTTGTTTCCAGACAGTTACCAAATGTAGAGGTAGAATTTAGAAGTCTTGTACAAGCTTGATATCTGGATAATGATGTGGCTATTATGGAATGGGTGGAAGTTGAATGCTTTAAAATTATTTACTGTAATGATAAGGCATGGTTAGTAGTGATGCTGACACAATTTTCTCTCTTGGCAACAGAGTTTCAGAAGCAGGAAGTCATGAAATCCCATCAGAAAAGCATGCAGCTCTATGACACACCCTATGAACCAGAAGGCAGTGGTGTGGAATCTGATTCTGAAAGTGTGGTGAGTCACCATTTACAAGAAAGTAAATTGCCACAGGATGATGACAGGCCTTCAGATGAGTATGATCAACCGTGGGAGTGGAACAAAGTCACCATCCCAGCTCTGGCAGGTAGGATTCTTAGATCCCAACCAGGAAATCCTCTCTCACACTCATAGCATATATAATTTCCTTTGGAAGAAATCAAGTATTTCTGCTATTTTGGGGGTGGGGGAGGGGAGGAGGTAGAGAAGGGGGCAGAAATCTCTGAAAAGCAAATGTGGGTAGTCTCAAATCTTTACATGCTGCAGAAACATGCACTTTTTGTTTGGTGCTTCAGCTGACTGTCAACCATCTCAGCACTTGGTTCATGTTAGTAAAATCTCTGTTTCTTGCTTCATGTTAGTAAAACCTCTGTTCCTCCCACTCCTTGCCCCTACCCTTATTTTAATGGACATGGTGTAGATAGTGTTTATTGTTGAGTAGCTCTATGATGAGGGAGCTGCTTTACAAGGTCGTTAAACTGTGGGGCTATTCTTAAAGTAGCAAGACAAAAAATAGCTGTGTAACGTGCATGCAGTAACATGCTTCTCCTCAGTGATGAGTTTCTTGGTATTTGGGGTATTTTCATTGTAATTACAAGCATTTCTATGGATATGTAGAACTTGTTTTTGGACTAATCCTTTTGAGCTGCTGACGGTCTCCCACATCAGAACTTGTCAGTCAGGGAGATCTGACACAAACTGTTTTCTGTCTCTGTGAATGTCTGTGCTTGATATTGGTTACACTGGTGGCTTGTTTTTTTTTTTTTCCCTTCTGTTGCTTTGCAGAAATGGCTGAGGGGGCCTTCACTCAGTGAGGATGTGGTTCTAAAGATCAAAGCTTTTTCTTTCGTAAAGCCTCTGTGCCCAGCAAAACCCAGCTGTACCAGTTGGTCTGATCATGTTCCAGGATGCTTTTGTGGAGTGCTAGTCATACATGCTCTATCATATTCCCCTCAATGGCATGTTCTAGCGAAAGGCTGTGTCTAGGAGTAGGGTTGTTCCCCTTCCTTTTTAGGAGTCAGCTTGGCAGAAAGCTTGGAAAGGAGAGGTGTGGGGGGGGATGATTGTGGGGATGAGGAGGGAAGAGATGTGGGTTTGGGAGGGAGTCTGGAAGAAGCCTGAGAGCAATGATTAATAGTCAGTGTGCATTTACCCTGGGTAAATCCTGCTTGACAAACCTGTTTACTTTCTGCATTGAAACTGGTAGATCTGTTAATGGAAGGAGAGCAGTAGATGTCGTTTATGTTGACTTTAGCCTTCAGCATGCTGTGCTGTGGCATCAGCTGTGTTACCTGGTTTGGAATGCTGTAGCCTAGATGGGGGTGGACTAGTAGATATGTAGGAAATCTGTCAGGGTCATTGACTTCAAAGGGTAGTGATTCATACTCTTCCTGGAGTCTGGCTACAAGTGTGATTCCTCAGGGGATCTGTTCTGGAACTCTTGCTGTTTAGAATCTTTGTCAGTAACCTGGAGGAGGAGGGAAAATGCATCTCAACAAGTTTGGAATTATATGAAAAGAGGTGAGAGCATGTGTGTGTGTGTGCACAGTTGCCATTCAGAGGGACCTGGACAGGCTGGAGAAATGAGCTGACAATAAGCTTACAAAATCCAACCAGGACAACCTCAAAGATGTGCATCTGGAGCAGACTGACTCCTTGAAATTATGTGGGCCGAGGATGGGCTGAATTGCTGGGTTGCAGCTTTGCTGGAAGGGGCTTAAGGAGTCCTGGGGGAAAGTGGACTAAATGTGGTTCGTGGTGCTCCTCCCCAGTAGTGATGAAGGCTAGAAGCACCCTGGCCTCTGTGAACAAGAGCATAGCCAGTAGATCAAGCTAAGTGACTGTTCCTCCTTACTTCACATATCTTCAACAACATGTGTAATGCTGTGTCCAGTATTCTGATGCAAGAAAGATGTTGATAAATGTTGATGTCAGCAGAGAGCCACCAAAATGACAGGAACTGCAGCACATGACTTGTGAGGAGACACCAAGAGAATTGGGCTTGCTTAGCCTGGAGAAAAGAAATCTTTGGGGGAATGTAATAGCAACTTTCCAACGCCTATGAGGAGATCTTCAATAAGATGGAGCCAGGTTCTTCACAAATGAGCAGGTGTGTGACGGGAAGGTGAGACATAAGTTGAATCAGGAGAGGTTCTGACTCAATATGGGGAATTATTTTTTCCTCTGCAAGGATGGTCAAGCATTGGAACCAATTGTTCTGGGAGCTTTTGCAGTCTCCATCTTTACATTTTTTCATCCTGTGTGAAGGGGTGACTGGATAAAGTTCTGAACAACCTGATCTGATCACATAGCAGACCCTGCCTTGAGCAGGTTGGACTAGACACTACCCACGGTCCCTTTCCGCCTGACTTATTCTATGTCTTTGCAATTCTGTGTGCCATGATATTGCCAAGCTTCAGAAATGAGAAGCAACTTCTCTCCACAGCTGTACAGGGCTACTGTTCTGTAAACAGCATCTGTTGTGACAATACCCTTCTTGAGTGTTTCTGACCTGATTCCCTAATAGGTAGGCAGATATGGGTGACAGAAATGTGTTTCTCTTCTAGGACAGTGGAGTAGAGCAGTCAGTGGTGATCTGTTGTGAGAGTGATTCTGCCTCGCTGCTTCATTTGTTCTTACATCTTTATGGTGTGGTTGATTTGGGTTTGTTTCCAAGCCAAGGTGATATCTGCAGTATCCATCCTGTGAAATGTGGGTGGGAGAAAGAGATGCATGGATGAACCTGAAGCAGCTGCTCAAAAAGAAACTTCTTGCTCAGCATCACCTTTCCTCTTGTTGGGCTCCTATGGAACAGAAGAGGAGGTTAGAGAAAACTGATTTCTGCTTCCTATCAGCATGCTTTGCTGTGGCATGTGAGCTGCTAGTAATCTTGTAGAGTTCCAGGCTCAGTCACTTTCTCATTAAGCATATGCTGATAATTCTTTCAAGCCTGGTCCTAAACCAGCATCTATTTCTACTGGATGCTGTGCAGGTAAAGTAGTCTCTTTCCCTAAACAACATGAACACAGAAGTCTAACTTGCTTGTGTGGCTTTTAGTAGGATATACAGTTCTGCTGCTGAGCTCTGCCTGGTGGAAGCAAGCTTTGACTGAGGTTTGCCTGTGCTGGCTCATCCCCTTTTGCTGGACCAATTAATATGCTTGCAAGGCTTGTGCTGGGAGATTGCCTGGCTGTGAGATCCTGGGTATAATTTCGGATATCTGTTGTGTGTCAAGACAAGCTAATGAACGAAGATGTGTATCACTAGGTGCCTCCAGTGCCTCAATGGCTGTTTTGCACATGCTGAATATCAGTCTAGGGTATGTGTGTAAAGCTGCCAGCTTTGTGTGTATGCTATGGCATTGGTGTCTGCCTCAGTTCAGTAGATACTTCTGTGCCTTTTCATGTGTGCCTATGATGGCAGTAGTGCCGCCTTTGCCTACAGCATATGTGCAGCTTCTGTCTCCTGACAGGTGAGCCTTACTACACAGCAGCATGATCTGCAGTAACTCTGTTGTAGGGGTAGGGTGTCTGCTACCTGGAAGGATCCACAAGTACGTCCTGCAGGACATCCTGTAGGGGCTGTGCAGAGCCACAAGCAGTGGATTTGCAGTGGGCCTTAAGCTGCTCTCTGTATTGTTCTCCACAGAATTTCTGTATTCTCCATTCCAGATTCTGGAGGGTTTTCCACCATTTTCCCTTTGCCATGATGTCTGCTTCTTGCCCATCTTTCTTTCATTTGTGGTTTTCTTTTCCCCTTTCTTTTGTCCCACAGAACTGCATCTATGTCTAGACTCCCTCATTCATCTTCCTATGTGATCCCACTCTGTTACCTTCTTACATGTCCTTGGAATTTCTCTTTTCCCACTTTCAGCCACCTGCTCCCTATGACCCAAGACCCTCTCCTCTTAGCTCTGTGTGCTTTTCTGTCCACAAGGAAGAAGGACGGTGTGCTTCCTCATTCATCCCCAACCTTTGAGCCCTCTCAGCTAGGCCAGATGCCATGGGAATGTCTGGGTTACAGTGATTACAGATTTCTGTTGAAGAGCTCCTGCAAGGACCTGACTGTGTTAGCTGAAAGGCTTCCAGTTATTTTTACCAACCTGTCCAGTGTTTACTTGGCTGGAGGCATGTTCAGCCATTCTTGCTTGTATTCTTGGACAGTTTGGGGTTAGGGCTACTTTTAAGAAAAGCATATTTTGTTTGAAGGTGAGAGGGTAAATAGAGCCCTTGGACTGCATAAAGGGCAGGGAGGAACAAATGATGAGCAAGTGACACTTAAGTCTTCAAAGGTGGAATTCATTAGGGCTATTTTTCTCTCTACAGCTTGTTTCTGTGGTTTAGCGTAGTACAGGGATTCTGTGACACTCCTTACATACTAGTTTTGATAATTTTCCAAAGGCTAAGAGTAATATCAGAGTTATTGTGAACTTCCCACACAGGGAACATGATTGTGTGCTACCCAGAAGTAATTTATCTTTCAAAGTATACAAAATACCTAAACAGAAACTTCATTCTTTAGCAAAACTGAGATACAAACTGTGGGACTAGTACACATCTGTCTGCAGCGAGGTCACACTTTGCAGATTTCTCAATTAGTAATATAGCAGCCAGAGAAATGGAATATTTAGTATTAAAAGTTATTGTCTGAAGAGTTATATGTGTGCATATGGAAATCCTAGCCCTTACTCTTCACGTATTGTGCATATTATATGAAATGGCTGATTTTTAATTCATTGAATGCAGAGAACAAATCTGTTAGTTTCTACTGCATATCTTTTTGTGCACAACTCATTTGGTGTTATGTCTTTGAGCTCTGTAATCATCTTCATGCCCACTATTTTGGTCTTTATCCAGTAAATTTTGAAGTAGTTTTTTTGAGTGTTGATTTTTAAAAAAAAATCTCAGTTTTATTGATTTTTTTCTTTATCTGTAGTTTTTTGTTTGTCTACATGTAACTGTAAATTAATAAGGCACAATCCATCCAATATGAAATTTTATGACTGACCGATGTGAAAATATTCTTCTAAGCATTATGTAGTTAACTTTTATGAAAGCACACTGAATTAAAACATTGCTAATCAGGCCTTTCCAGGCTGTCATATGAGAATAGCAAACCTTTGGGTAAAGGAAATGAGAAAGCTGGTGCGTAGGACCATGGGGGACTTGAAGCAAGGAAGTTCTGGCATGCTTCCACCAGAGGGGTGTAGCACCAGCCACAGAGCAGAAGGTAAGAGACCACATGGAGAGTGAGGAAGGGTCAGGTATGCAGTCAGTTCCATAATTGTAAAGGCTATGTAAACAGAAGTACCGTAACAATAAAAGCCTGTACACTCCCAGCTGCATGGAATTGAGCTTCTGAACCTTCACTGTGTATACTACAACTTTGGTGTAGAGGGGGCTTAGAGCAGCCAAAACTCACATATCATACGCAGTGATAACAACATTGCATAGGTTAGTGCCTGATGGGGTATTGCACTTGTCAGTTTAACCTGCCTGGGTATCCCTTTCAGACTGCTTCTTCCTGCCAATTTAATTCACAAAAAGAAAGTAATAGGGTTGGAGCCCAGAGACATATCTGAGCTTTTCAGAAAGAGAAAACATTCAAAAGCATCTGAAATTTAACTGTGTGCTATTTTTGGAGAGCAGTCCCTGCTTCTAACCATCATATTGTAAAGATATTGTTTACTGTCACAACTGAGTTTCATGTTTGCTTTGTGAACTGACTTTTTTGGTGACTGAAAGATGTTGCTTGGTAAGAAGCTGACATTAAGTCCACCAGTTTGCACAGACTTCCCAAATTCCATCCAGGTGTTTTTCTTACAGCTGAAATAATAATGCTGTTAATATATTATGTCACTGGCAAGTACACATATGAAATGTTTCTCCTTGTTATGCTAATTGGCTTTCGTTATGCAGTAATGAGGTTAAATCTGAGTTTCCATTTTAAGAAATAATCAGCATATTTCTACCATGCATACTTCAGAATATTGTTGAGCATGTTTGCCCAATTTTTGCAATAACTTGTGCCTACTTTCTCTGAGTAGAGGGGAAATTCGGAAGTGTCTTAAGCCCCATAAGGAAAGCGTGTAAAAATAACCAAAAAAATTGCTCCAAAACATTTCTCACGTCCAGCACATCTCTGTTCTGTTTGCATTATCTTTTTGAAATTACAGCTGTCTTCCTGTTGCATAGAGCTGCTTTAAAACAGGGAGTACTAGTAGCCACGTGCCTAACTGACTGTGTGTTACATTAAGTCGAGTTCTAAATGCATGAGAACTACAACATGCTGCCGTAGGGAGTTCCTTTAATTGTCCTTGCAACTTTTTCTCTGATCTTGCTGTTGAAACTCACAGAGGTGCTCACTGTGCTGTGTGTGTTCATGCACACTGTTTGCCTTCTCCTACAGTGAAGTTTTTTTTCTGCCTGGTCCCTGCTTGATGACCTTAAAACAATAATCCACCTGCAGCTGGGAGTGTTAGCTTTTGATGAAGAAGCAAACCGTAGAAGGCAGTAAGAATCAGGAAGACGCTGTGGGTAGCTCTTTTCACTGTTTCTGTCAGTATCCTGTCCTTCAATTTTTTGAAATTAAAGATATGTAGAATCTGCAAGTGTAAGTGTAGCAAGTGCAGAATGAGGATGCTGGCATCATTAGTATGTGCTTTGCTACAGATGTTTGCTTACCGCTTTGCAAACTAAATCCTATTGCTTTTCTTGGAGTAGTGTAATTTGTGAGAGAAACTAACAAATCCCATTCTCCCTTTTCCTCACTTTGTACCCTAGTGTTTCAAGACAAAAGCTTTGTGCTAGCATTGCATAAGTGGATACGCTTTTGATTTATTGCCAGTAGTTCTGATGTGGGTAGACAGGTGTTAGCTGTCTGTATTTGCACCCAGATCACTGTTAGGATGATTCCACATAAACTGAGGCAAACTGGATTCTAGATGTTCTCACCGGTTTGTTATTGTAATTATGGCAAGTGAGCGAAAGCCTATCATTGTTGCTGTTACATGTTTAACAGTATCATAACTTGGGGAAGAAAATAGCAAATGTTAAGCACTAATTATTGTAAAAAAGGTTCAGAAGAGTGTGGGGTTTGTTACTGGAAAGGCAAGAGAGTTTTAGGACTGTATTTTACATAGTGAGAAACACCTTTACATGATACATATAACTTTGTAGATAGACGACTATGTCTTCATGCTACTGGGTGCATGTTTATTCTCCCTGCGAAGTGTGAAACCTCTCAAAGTGCTACAGCTATTTTAGTCCTTGTTAACCTTGCCTGGAGAGGTAATTATTGTGTATCTTGCAGCCCAATTTAATGGAACTGAGAAACGGCAAGCATCTCCTTGTTCCTCAAATGACCAGCGCAGGCAGTTAAGAGCACCTGGAGGAGGCTTTAAACACCTCAAACATGGCAGTCCAGAATTTTGTGGGATCCTGGGAGAGAGAATAGATCCAACTATTCAACTGGAAAAGCAGATGTAAGTAAGCACAGTAATTGATCTCTAGCTCTTTGCCTCCCCACTTACAGGAGCAGCAAGTGTCCCAGATCCTGCTGTCCAGCTCCCCCACCTCAGTATCCTCCATGTTAGTGCTCACAAAAACCTATTCTTATTCTCCAAAGTGTAAGTAACTTTTGTGGGGGACAAAATAGAGTTAAACGGGAAACTCATCTCAGGAACAGTGAATTTTATCTGCCAAGTATGTGCAGCTATTCGACTTTCAACTGCATTGGTTACATTGCATTAGGGAAAAAGGGTGTATAGCACACATATACAAATTGTGCTTTAAAACTGCACAAAATCCATATATTTGTAGCTGCATAGAATGTTTCTGGTACCTCAGATGTGCCTTGCATCTGGGTGTAACACTGCTCCAGGAAGAGACTGATAAAACCACTACAAAGTTTTCAGAAAAGAGACTGTTATTTCTGCTCTGATAGTGTCAAACTTGAGGGTGGTATTTAGAAACCATTTTGCCAGCTCGAACTTCTGGGGAAGTTCCCTAGAGTGAATGTCTGGTATCCACAAGGGTAGCCTCTGTCTTCCCTCATTGTTACGCTTCCTTGAACCATTTAGACAGACTGGCTTGTGTGATAGAATAATCCACTGTCCTGTATCATACCAAAGGTGCAGCCTCATAGAAGGGGCCAGAAATCCCCTGTTACACAAAGAAAGAAAAACCTTCTTGTGGAGCAATTTGCACGGATATTTGTGAGCACTGAGGAGCCAATGGATTCACACAGTAAAGTGAGTAAGCTGTGTCTTGAATCCCTGAAGGCAGTCCCACTCCAGACACTGTCATTCTAAGTTATTTTCACAGGTGAGGAAGGGCATAACTTAGCATGGATGTGAGTGTGCTTTTTGTGGGAATGCTTTGTTTCTGAACGACAGCGGTATTGAGAGGATTGGCAATCATTTTGCACTTCAGATCGTCAGTAGGAGAGAATCCCATCTGTCAGTTGCATCTGAGAGAAAGTAGTTCCAGAAATTCCTTTTTCTTTGACATTTTATTTTTACGTGCAATATTTGGGAAGTTAAACTTGAAAGAGAGAATAAAGTCAACTGCATGGTGTCATATTCCATCGAATTAACCTCAGCCTTTGAACCATCTGCTCATTGACAGATTGTAGATGTATCTCCAGCAGAGGAATTAACAACCACTATTGTGAGATCACTCACTGATACTGTTAGGTAAATTACTAGAAAGCTATAAATTTGACTGTAAAATTTGGTGCTCAGATTTGGGTAGTCCAGCCCACTGTACACCCAAAAAATATATTTAAAATACTGCAGGAAGTCGAGCATCTGTCAATTAACTTTTGGCTCATAAATACGTTGTTGTGTAGTTCTCTCTTGTAGTATAACTGCAGTTACATAAAACTGAAGCTGATAATAACTGAAAACTGCAGAGCTGGTTTTGCTTCCTTTAATTATTCATGTGTTAATGACATGAGGTTCAAGGACAAAACTTGAAATGAATACACAGTTAACAATAATGTGTCAGAAAATGGAAGAGTTTAGGTTTATTGTACCTTAGAATACTAGGTATTATTATTTACCATATTATTCATAAGAATTCAAACTGCTCAAGTTTAGTAGCATCAGATCTCTCCACAGCACATGCCAAACTATTCCATCTTTCCCTAGAAAAATTGAGTCTGCTTTTGTAGAAAGGAGTACAAGATCTAGAGGAAGGGAAGCATGCAAGTTGAAAAGTGGATAGGTAGGTTAAGAAGTTTCCCAAACAGGCAGAAATACCGAGGTGTGATAATATATCAAGAAAATACTTTTTAGTTGCTTGTGATTAAGAAATCTGTAACTCTGAACTTAGTAATGCATGGACCCAGGGGAATTGAATGAATTTGTTCCATTTCCTCAAAAACAGTGAAAAAAAGAAAGTGTGTTCTGTTGTTTCCATTGTCTTACTGAAAGTTAATCCCTCCCAGCCTTATACGCGAGATCTGGTGACTTCCTGTTTTGCTCTGACCAATTCAGAGACAGAGTAGTGTTGTGCATTATATGAACTGTAATAACTGATTATACTTACTGTATAATTGATGCAGCTGTCCTGTCTTCAGTGGAGCTGCGGCCACTTAGTGGCTGAAACCTGAGCATTGAGAAAGTAAGGAACACCAAGAAGGACATTCTATAAACCACAATCAGGATGCTTTCAATCTTGGGAGGAGGTTCTGGTAGAGATTGAATGTATGATTATGTTTGAATTTTGCTTTCAGGTTTGCATTGTGTGACTGTTTTCCAAGACATCTTAGAAGACATACATGTCTTCAGGTTTTTATGTCCCATGCTTTTGCATAGGTGTCTTTCACAAGTTGTTTCACTCTTTTGTGACCGCATCATTAACATTTGAATCTTTGACCTTTCTGCACAATACTTATATGTTGATATTTAAAAAATAGACACACCCAGTGCAAAAAGACCCAATGCAGTTGAAACAGGAAATTAGTCAGGAACTTTAAGCTGATTATAGCATTACGCTTATCTTGCAAGCTAGCTAGAACAGGAGCAATCTGAGTGTCCCGTTTACATGGGCATATGATTCATAAGTAATTACACTTTTGCATGCTGCTGTTTACTCTCAGCCAAAACAGCTTCCAGGCATCACTTCTGAATCAGATGTTCTCCCATCAGCAGTTGTCTTCAGACTTCTTTGGGGTTTTTTCCAACTGTATAAAAAGCAGGTTTTGCTTCCTGGACCCAGCCCTGCATTCTTTTTCCATGAACCTCTCTGCCAACTGTGGAACACCAGATCTGAAGAATATATCAAATACTTCCCTCTGGATATCAGAATCTAGGATATCTCCCTGGTTTTGTCTAAATCATATTTAATTTGGTTTTATTTGGCCCTTTTGGGAGACAAGAAAGAAAAAATATTTATAGCTAATAGGAATAATTTGTAGACTCTCCCAAATCTATTTTCTGTTTTACATTTAGTGTTAATATTCTTCCCTTACACTCAGAATACAACCTATTCTTTAAATTACTTGTTGAGAAATATTCTTCAGCAGTAAACAATGGGACATAGGGAGAACACTACCTGAAAACATTCACATCTGTGTCTCAATTCTATTTATGAAGTGATGGAGCTGTCAGGGCCTCCCTTTCTAGTCTGTCTTGAAAATACAATAGTATAACCTTCTTTTTAGCTTTCTCTAAAGCAGACTTTGGTTGTAACCAGTCACACAATGAATTTTTAATTTGAGCACCAACTTTTGGTTAGCATATTCATCAGATTTGACAATGAAACTGACATTAGCACAAATTAGTTAAGAGCATGACTTCTGTTAAAGGGATCTGTCTTGTCTTTATTCACTTTTTGGTTGGAACATCTCCCTTAGAGTGAGTTCAGCAGAGAAATAAAATCACAACAAATGAAAGAAAACTTATTTGCACAAGGCTGGTTACAGCTCCTGGTAATAATAGACAGAGGGCACTTCTGATGAAGCATTGTACTGCTTAGGCAGGCGTGGTAGTGTCCCATCATGCTTCAAAGTGCATCTAGCAATTGCAGGAAGGGAGAGATCTTTCTCAGAGTTGTAGTTGCTTGAGAAGCCTGGGGGAAGTGTCAAAGCATTTACTGTGAGATTTTAATTGCTGATACAAAGCAGCACGTGCTGAAGAGGTTCTTTAGTTGTAGTGGTCAGTTTAGTGAAGGACCCACCCCTCATCTCCCCATTTCCTTTCTTCCCTGAATTTATCACACCCACACCACAGACCCACAGAGATTTACTTAAAGCACTCTGAGTTGTCACAGCTGTGTTTAGAACAAGTGTCTTTGTTACAGATACTCACACTTTATCACTTTTCTCCTTTCTCCTTTCTCAAAGATTCCTTTTAGCAAAACTTTTCCACTACTAACTGTTCATATTCTTCAGATGTGGTTTTCTTTTTGTTTGCTTTTGTTTGGTGGGGTTTTTTTTGTTCTTTTGTATACCAGTTTAAATACTGATCTATCACAGGGCTGAAATAGAGTAAATGTGTATCCTGTGGATCTACTGCTTGCAAGATGAAGATTATAATTTGTTGCTCTGAGTGGGGATTTATAACGTAAATATGTACAACAATCCTGTTGCATGCTCTCCTGATCTAATTTTTTTTCCTTCAGCTAACACGAACTACGGGCCTGCAAAGTTAACTTCAGATAATGCAAGCAATGTGCTTTTTATTCATAGATGTTAGATCTTAAAGATATCCAGGTGATATTAACCATTATTTATACCTTAAGGAAACAAAGTATTGAAAGGAGTATGAGATGGAACATGTGTGTGTATTAATCTCTCTGCTTTTTCCTAGATGGTATCATGGAGCAATCAGTCGGACAGATGCAGAAAACCTGTTACGTTTATGTAAAGAGTGTAGCTACCTTGTAAGAAATAGTCAAACAAGCAAGCATGACTATTCTCTTTCACTGAAGTAAGTACTTGTCAGGAAAACATAATAAACATAATTTATAAGCCATAACTTCTATAGTGCAAGAAGAGAAAAAGATCCAGTCTGTTGCTGCACTGGTTCAGCTCAGAAGGGCACCCAGAGAATTTGAGACTGTCAGTCTGCATGATGTATAGTGACAGTCACTGAATTAGGACCTTGCAATTCGGGGATGTTATGAGATTTCTAGTCTTCATTTGGTACCCATTTAACTAAATAAACTTGGATTATTTTTTTTCTGATTTGAAAGGCTCCCGCTACTTCTGCTTCAGGCTTGATAAACAATTGTATCATTTGGGGATTTTATTCCTTTTGCTTCATACATGGAAGAAAGGCTTCATGTGGTTTACTGTGGTAGAGATGTACAGTATTGCTACAACTCTTGAAAGTAAAAAGCCCAGGATCAAGGATGACATATCTACAGAATTAGGAAATAATCATTGTTCCAATCTTAGTGCTGCTTTGAACTTGCCTCACCTATCTTAGGCTGATCAGGGTACGTTACAGATATTGGCTTCAACGTATCATAGAATAGAGTCATAGAATGGTTTGGGTTGGAAGGGACCTTCAAAGATCGTCTAGTCCAATCCTCCTGCTATGGGCATGGACATAAGCTCACTTGCATTTCCAGCAAAGGAAAATTTTCCAGGTTTTCCTTGCAGGAGAAAAAGAAGCCCCTTGAGGAAGGAGGGGTGGAGACATTGCCCTCTATATCAAGAAATGCATAGATTGTGAAGAGCTGTCTCTGAAGAGTACCTACAAGCAGGTTGAAATCTTAGGGGTGAGAATTAGAGACTGAGGCAACAAAGGGAACCCTGTGGTTGGTGTCTACTGCAGGCCATTGAATCAAGGGGACCCTATTGACAAAGCCTTCTTACTCCAGCTGCAGGAGGCATTGCGCTCTCAGGCTCTCATCTTTCTGTGGAGACTTCATTCACCTCAAAATCTTCTGGAAAAGTAGTGTGGCAAGCTGTAGGCAATCTAGGAGGCTCATGGAGTGCATTGAGGATAACTTCTTAAGCCAGGTAGTAGACAGCCATACCAGAGGGGATGTGATACTGGACCTGATGATCACCAATGCAGGCGAGCTCATCAGTTACATCAAGAGTGGAGGCAGCCTAGGCTGCAGTGATCATGTACTGGTGGAGTTCACAGTCCTGAGTGGTATGGGTCAAGTGAAGAGTGAAATCAGGACCCTGAATTTTAGAAAAGCAAAATTCCAGCTGTTTAACAATTTATTCAGCAATTGGACCCCTCTGGGAAATAGCCTTGAGGGACAAGGGAGCAGAACAGAGCTAGCAGACCTTTAAGGATCTACTTTAAACTTCTGTTTTATTTTGCTGATGCATTTATGATGTGTGAAATGAAAAGTACTGGGTGCATAGCATCTAGTAGCATGCTATAAAGACACACTTGGGGGGATACTTGTTAATAAAACTGTAGCACAAAATTAAGTCTGACCAGCCATGTGTAATTTACTCTCATTATAAACTTGCAACCTTGTCAGCTGTTTCGTTAACCTATAATAACTGCATTAGGATATAGTTCTTGAATCATAGCTCTGGAGTTGGTAGATACTACAGTGGAAAAAATTAGCAGGTCTTCTCTGTGAGTAATTCCTGAATGTCCATGCTGGTTGGACTATGCTTCTCACTTCTGAAACTTGCACTGTGTCCTTGTTGTATGTCCTGCTCTGATACAGTCTGTATAGCGTCCCTGCTTAGCACACACTGTATGCCCTGTGTTTTCATGGAATGACATTTCAGGAAGTATTCTGTGACATTAACATTAGAGAGTGCAGGTATATGCTAATATGCAACTACTGGCTTTCAAGCTGACTGTAGTTTTAACTGTTTCCTGCCATGATTTCACCAAATTCATTGCTATCCAAATTGAAGCTGATGATAAGGGGTCGTAGGGAACATAGGCAATTGTCTTAAGCCCCACATTTCGTGATTCTGTTCTAGTCATTGTGTTCTGTGGCTGCCAAGTGTTTGATATCTGTTTCTTAGAGGTCTTTTGATTAGATGTATACTGCCTCTGTTTCCCAAAAACGGTGTGAGTTTCCATGCTTCTGGTAAAATTACAGTAACTTTGATTTGATCTTTTATGCATAAACTGCTTGCTGGATAACATGTTACTCTCCACACCTTACTATTTATTCTCTCTTCTTCTTAGTTCATTAGTTCATTTTCCTTACCTTGAAAATTAAGGGGTGTCCTGTTTGCCAGACCCATTGTGGTATGTTTTGCAGGAAGGACTGGGACCTTTTTGCTAACTGTAGATGTAGCTCTGTCTCCCAGAATGGATCAGTGAATCTCTCTTTGGCTTGCTGCTAGGTCCAAAGGCATAAAAGTTACTTATCATAGTCAGTAAGGCTCCTTGTGCCCTATGGCTACCCTCCAAGTCTACCCCAGCAGGCTTGTATATTCAGACATTTCCCTTATGCTTTCGTCTCATAATTTAATCCCACTTCTTCAGTGTATGACGTAATATAGGCAAGCTGTGACTGAGCTCTGATCTCGTGAATTGAAATGCCAGAATGATCTCAGCAATGCCTCAAGACTGCCTGTTATCCCATGGGACCCTAAAGGTCTGTAGATGAAGTGTTGACCAGCCTGATCCACTGATGATAGTAGGCCCAAGCACGACTGTCCTCAGGCTCTCCACACCACTTAGCCAGAGACCACTGTGAGCCACACAACTGACCTTAAGTAGTCTGGAGAGGCACAAGAGCAGCAGAGGCTTTTACTTTCTGACAGAACTGAAGGGCTACTGTCCATAGCTATTTCCAGTTTCCCTCTACTTGAAGCCTGTCTTGCCCTTGCACCTGCTTGCCAATTTCTGTCAGTGTCGGGTGGTGTGCTGGTGCAATGGAAACTAGAGTCAATGTGTTCTCTGTGGGCTGTTGCATAGTGGTCCGAAAGCTCTATGAAGCAAGGTTGTCCTAAAACCCTTTGGGACAAAATTGTTTGGGTTCTGTTTGATTTCCATTAAAGCACGTAGCTCCTTCTGTTGGCTTGTTGGAACCAAAGGGAAGGGGCTGGGGTTTGGGACCACTGCTACTGTTGTATGTCCTTGAGCTGATGTGTCTGTTCAAATAGTAAGTTACCTGTGATTCACAAGAGCACATACTTGGCAGCATTCCTTGCCAGAAGCAAGAGAGAGGAGGACAACAAAGGCTTCCTAAGAACATCTGAAATAAAAAGATTTACTGGATTTCAACCACTACATTTCTTAGCTTCCCCATCTCTGTCAAACCTGCTTCTGGCTTTCTACTTTTCTTCCTATGTTGTTCCTAAGAACACTCCCCCTACCCATTAGGTAGGGGAATTGCTAGGATAGAGCACCAAGTCCTCTATTAGCTGTGTGCTCTCATGGCAGACTGAATGAGACCTTAAGGCCTGCTGGTTGTGTGAAGACCAACTCATAGATTCATAGATTCATAGATTGGTCCAGGCCGGAAGGGACCTCCAAAGGTCATCTAGTCCGACCTCCCCGCAGTCAGCAGGGACACCCCCAACTAGACCAGGTTGCCCAGGGCCTCAAAAACTCCCTCAAAAAAGAATGTTATAGAACTTGTAAGAGCAGGTGGAGTTGTCTTGAGCTAGGACCCTCCACATGAGAGGCTGGAAGACTCTCTGATGTACAGAAGAAAAGAGAGTACTACCCCAAGCTGGGCACAGTAAACCAAGTAAAACCTATTGGTGTAGGGTAAATGATCACCAGCCAAACTGGTGATAGTTAGGAGTCCTGAAATTTAATTTCACATGTTTTTTGGCTTCTTTTTTGATCTTTTTTCTTTAATAGCAGAGCTTTACAAATGTTTCAAATTGAAGTTTTTGTTGAACTAGAAACTCTCCTTAGTGGTTTCTGAAAATATACAAATGGTAAAGATTAATCATGGAGTTCTAGAGAGAATCTAGTTGGAAGTGGACCTCTGGAGGTGTCTAGTCCAATGCCCTGCTCCAAGCATGACATACTCATCAGATTCCTGAGTGCCTTGTGCAGGTGAATTAGGAAAGCTTGTGAGGATGGAGAACTGACCTGTCTGAGCCTGGTCCCAGATCTGTACCACGGTCATAAAGAAGCAGCTTTTCCTTATGTCCAGTGGGAACTCCCTTTGTTGCAGCTTGAGCTTGTTGACTCCGAGAAACTTCCATCTTCTCTGTAATTCTCCCATTTAAGCATTGGATGACTGCAACCTGAAACCTTCCATCTCACCTTTTCCTCTCCAGACTGAACAGACACAGTTCTCTCAGCCTATCTTCGTACATCATGTGCACCCGCCCCTAGACCATGTTTAATGGCCTGCTCTGGGCTTGCTCCAGAGTTGGCTTCACGTTTTTATGGGCAGCCCTTACACCTATTACAGACACAGATGGAGCCTCACCAGTGCTCTGTAGGGGAAGCAGTCATTTCCTTCCAGCAGATGGCTACACTTTTGCTACACAGTCCAGGGTGCAATAGGCCTTCATGGACAGACTGCTGAATCGTGTTCTGTCCTGCCGACCATAGTTCCTTTTCCGGCCAGTCATGCCCCAGCTTGCACCGCTCCCTGTGTTTATTCCATCCCAAGGGCAGGAGCTTTCTAATTGCCTTGGTTGAATTCCATTTAGGCTGCTATCCATAACTTCTAGGTCACATTCTTTTTTACCCACCTTCAGGGTGAGTGTGGCATCCCAAAGGCTGACCTGTAGTGATATAGAGGAGATGCTTTTTGTTCATATGTGGAATTCTGGTAGCCATAGACATCATATACTGCAAGCTCCATGACTATGTACTACCCAAACTTAAGCATCTGCGTAGATCCTTATTAGGGAAGCAACAGGTGTCAGTCATGTATTCATGGCTTGTAGCACTTTGTTTACATGATACGCATTTTCTTTCTGATGTGTCATTGCCCTTTCTGCATTAAAGTATACTTGGCAGATTCTTCTCCAATTCTTGCTATACTCCTAAAATTGGCATGCACCTGTAATTCCATTAATTTATCTGCATAATTTTAAGGCATTTTGTAGCAGAGCTGAAGGAACTAGTAGTGAACTGAAGGAAGGGAACAATACATCTCTCCTCATAATAAAGTATTTAAAGATGCCACCCACCCTTGTTTAAAGGAAATAACTTAGAAAGCAGTTATGATTCAAAAGAGATATTTTTTTCTGCTAAAGAAATGATATTTAAAGCAATATTTTAAGTGTGTGGAGTTATAATTACAATATCTGCAGTGGTTTCTGCTCACTAGAAGGAGTCACTTCGTCAGAGAATTGTTGAACAAATCTGAAAGATATGAGCTTGATTGTGCTACAGGCACTTCTGAAGGGAATGCTGCACGTGCTAACTAGAAAATGGCATATTTCAGAGAAGCTGCTTTTAACATGGCATGATTTGTTTCCCTGCTGTATCTTTCTATGTTCTCTTAAACTCGATTTCCTTGCTGACATAGACTGACTCCAGTTTTAACACTATTGTCTTTGTCCCTGAACACACTTGGAAGAAACAATGATTTTGAGCCAGAAAGTTAAGGAGTAGGACATCAAGCAAACTGTAAAAAGCCTCTGGGCCTCATTTTAACATCTTGAAGTATAGGGGCCGTCCTTTATTCTTGTTTTCTCCTGTCTAGACTCTTAAGATAGCCTCCCTGACATGCTAAAGAGAGCAGATGCTGAAGGGTCACTGTTGGGAAGAGATGAGGTCAGCTCTACCACCTGTGGTACTATGGCAGCGCGGTGCTACCCATCAGAGTGGTATTATGTTGGATGGGTTGTTTTTGCAGCAACAGACAGTTACTGTGTTACCATGTACCGGTTAACGTGTTAGCAGTTACTATGCCACTCTTCTGTTACCTGTGTAATCGTAAGCTTTTACTCAAAGAGGCAGCATACCGTGCATGCAGGCAGGTCATCTAGGAATAGAACGCTTCTGGTGTGGAAGTCACAGGCTGGTTTCTGCCTGCAGAAGGGCTGCAGGATAGCAGCCTTTACTCAGTATAGTGCAGGTGAAAGTCTTTATGCCATTAATCTTGGGAATGGGCTCATCTAAGGAAGTTTTCCCAGTGGAAGCCACCAGGTTCTGCACATAGTCATGCTCTGGGCAGTTGGTGCAAGGGTGGGATGGGCATGCTCTGTCCTGAGACATCCATAGGACAGGACAGGTCTTTCCTCGCCTGAGTAAGGCTCATGGCCTGCCTATGCATCTATGAAGAGAGCCTCAGGCCCCTGACAGGCCAACATCAATGATGCCTTTTGGTTCAGAAGTAAAGACTGGCTGTAGTGAAAAGTGGATGTTCATAGGAAAACACAGGGGGACAGGAAAGGGGTTGTCTTCTGGCACACATCTGGACCAATTCCAGGGTAAGACAGCCTTGCACCTGGATCCAGACAGCACAGGTGGTGAAAACAAAATACTAGCTTAGGCTGCCTTTGTCTCAGACTGTCCATGGTGGCTTGCAGTCACTGTCTGTCTGAGTCTGGCCACTGTCTTGGTGTGTCACCCAGCAACTACTTGCATTTTGATCTCCTACGTTCCCCTACATCATGAAGGAGAGCCTGTCGTGGTGCTGCTACCCTCTTCATTATGCACAACATGAGCTAACGCTTTGCTTTCCTTGCAGGAGCAGTCAAGGTTTTATGCACATGAAACTGATGAAAACCAAAGAGAAATACATCTTGGGTCAGAACAGCCCTCCCTTCGACAGTGTTCCTGAAGTCATCCACTACTACACCACAAAAAAGCTGCCTATCAAAGGAGCAGAACACTTGTCACTGCTCTACCCTGTGGCTGTGCGGACCCTCTAATAATCTAGTCTCACCCCTTCCTGTGGATGGGAGGCGAGAAGTAAGCTGAATTGCACATAATTCGTTGCTGACATTCAGTGTTTGAGTCTGTGATGGAGAGTGGCAACCTTTAGTCTTGGGAATGTAAGCGCTCTGGAGAGTTGTGTATGGGACTGTGCATATAGATTCTTATGCTGCAGCATGCCTCTAAAACTGCTTCTACATAAGAGAAAGAAATCTTATTTTAGTTCAAGCAGAACAGATAACCTTCCCAGAGCTTCTCTGTGAACAAAAGTACTTCCCAACAAAAGTTCTTCCTCCATGTTTTGAGAAGACTAAACAAGTTCTACTCAGCAGTAAAACACCAGCAACTTTTATTGTCTTACTACGCCAAGAAACTTCTCCATGTGAAAGAGTACTCTGACTCTGAGGGACCCTAGGATATTCTTGGTGGACCTGAGAAGGAGTTACCTATCAGGCAAGTCCCTGTGGCTCTGGTCACTTGCCTTGGTGGGTTTTGGTTTTTTTAATGCAGCTTTTGGGGATAATTGAATGTTAAGCTGTTAGGCACACAATCTTAAAATAATTTTGTGAGAGTAAATCATGGTCAATTATTTATGAATAGGGAATGTAATTAAAAAGTAGTTTGTTATATATTTTTATCTTTTTTGGTACACTAATCTCTTAAGGGTTACTGTCTTCATTTGCAAGTTTTATTCATAGATGCAGGCAGCTACTTCTGTTCGGGGCAGTTACACCATAATGTTTTAACTAGTTGAGAATGAATAATTTTAATATGGGTGAGTATTTATGCATGAGGGTAGTTGAAGGCTTTAGTAGGCAAAATCTTCACTTACTCATTCATCTGGATCAAACAGTTGTCGTACTGAAGTAGCAAACTAACAAGTGTATGTCATACTGCCTTTCCATAAGATGGCTTTTGCAGCTGCATAATTGAGAACTGTGGTATGTAGCAAGGAGAATTTGTTTTTCTGGTGTACCAAGGCATTCTTAAAATGTTGTCCCTTGACACATACCTTCTGGCCAGTGTTCATTTCCACCATGAGCGGAAGCCTCCTGCTGTATTTCAGTCACTGTCAGCCAGAAGCAGTTCAGAAGCTGCTCTATACCTTAGTTATGCCAACTCAATGCCCATCCACTTGAGAGGTATTTTCTACATGCTCTATGTGCTCATTGGATGGAAAAAGTGAAAAAAATAGAATTGTGCAAAAATTGGAATTGGGGAATCAATAGCCTCGTACTCTTCACTTTGTGCCATCTACTACCTATGTCTAGAATGTTGTGCAATAACCCATCATCTGTTGTAGCAGCAAACTGGTTATATGCAGTTTATGTATTTTACAGACTGTAATAGGACTGTGAAATTATGCGTTGTTTCATTCAGCTTTCTTACCTACTACTCCCTTTTATGTTTGCTTAGAAAGAAGTGCAAACCTGAAAATTTCAATGGAATAACCACTTACTGCCTGTAAAAGTATTGCTTCATTGTATTGTCGAATCTGATAAGAACCTCAAGGATTTCCCATATAATGTAATTGGTGATGAATGTTTGGCCTGCTTTGTTCTTTATATGACATCCAACACAGTTTGAACAAGAGTGGATCATACATATATGAGGAGCCCAGTGCCGATCCGTGCAGCAACAGTAATGGGTCAAACTGTTCCTATCTCACAAAGAATTTAAAGCTGCATTGGAATTCATTCTTACTAGTTTTCTGAGAGAAGGGTGGCACAACGGAGTACAAAGAGGCAACATGCCTCTCCAAGTGAAACCAAACATCCCCTTTTTCATGTACTCACCTACATGCACTTTTTATTTCACTAAAATCTTTGCAGAACTCTTCATTCTCCTCTTAACATCACCCAATTGGCAAGAGCATGCAGGCACTTTTAAGTTAGCATATTATTCTCTCATCAGAGTAGGAGTTCATGAATGTGGCAAAGCTTGCAGAGATTAGGTATCTGATTGCATCTGCTGAGTCTTTGCCTGTGTGAGCTCTGGCAACTCCATCACGCCCCTTGGGACAGAAGCATGGCATATTTCTTCTTTTGCATGTTGAAGTGCATTTTTGAGAATTTGGCATTGTTGCTCTTCTATGGCCTGTTTTTCTTCTTCTGTAACAGAAAAGTAAGCCCCTACTCTCTCCTACAGCAATTACCAGTAGAATCTAACAGCATCGTTAACCAAGGGCTTCCCAGGCTTCTCTAAACACATTGTCCTTAGCTCATAGAGATGACTATTGTACCAGAACTTTCTTGTCATGAGCCTGATTGAAATTCAGCTGAAGCCAGCAGATGCCACTTTATTGCTGTCTGCAAGTTTTGGGTTGGGATCCCTTGCTTCATACAAATCAGGTGAAGATGCATCATACACTGTGTATATACAGTTTATTACAGCTTCAAGGATCACATCGAGGTCCTTGATTCAGCAAGAGGAAATCATCTCAGAAAATATTGCTTATCTGTGGGAAGTTTTTTTCGATTATTTTTTAAAAAGACTTCTAGAAAGTATTCAGTAATTGCAGAATAAATAAAACCAGGATTTTGTTTGCACTGTAATGTTGTCTTTGTTTATTTAAGTGATTGTATGATATTTTTCCAATGAAGGAATATTCTTCTCAGAATTTTTAATGTACAGTGAAAATGTGGTGTGTTGCAGTGTGTAGTATTGCATATAGGTGGAAGATCTCATAGAGATCGTGCCTATATAGCACATTAAAAGTTTATTTAAAAAATATGTATATACCTCTCCCTTTTCTTTCTCTAATTGTCAGTGTGTGCTCAGATTATCTTCAACAGACAATAGCTGAAGTGGCCTTTAAGAACAGCTTGTGTTTGTGTGTCTTAATTGTGTAGTGAAAATAATCATTAGGCTATAATCTGTTTTGGAGTCTGGAAAATCACATGGCTCAGTTCTGCCCTGAGAAATTGTCTTGACAGTGTACACCTTTGCAAGGGCTTTGCCAAAACAGCACAGGTGCATGAGTGAATGCCATTGCTGTTCAATTTCTTGAGATGCTCAAGGAATCCAGTTATTGCTGTTTACAGCATAACGCTGGTGAATCCCTTTTTGCAGACTTTAGGAGACATGTTAATTAGGCTTCTATTTTGATTAGTATTTCACAGCATGATGGAAGTCCCTGAGATGTGAACGTCTGTATGACGGGTAGGAGAGTTCTAGTGGGCAAGATTACATCTCACAGCTCCTTCCGTAATTGGAAAAATTGTTATGACTTGTGGAAGTACAGTCATCACCATTGGTTCTGTACTTGATAATAGCAGTTTATTCTCTGACTCTGAAATTAAGTCTTTAGAGCCAGGACATAAAGGTTCAAAACACACATTTCAGCCTTCTCAAAGAGCATGGCGTGAGTCTATGCTCTTACAAAACCTGGTTGCTGCTTTATGTGCTGCTCCTTGCCATCCCAATGAGGTTCAGGATTTGCCCTTTCTCTTCCTGTCATTGGCTCAAGTTGGCAACACAAACGCTGTGGGGCAATGGTGGTGGAGGCTGCAAATTCCATCTTTCATCCAGGCTCTGATTTCATATTCACTCTGCTGCACTGCTAAGCTACACTGTAGGGTACTCAGTTGGTCCTCTGCTGCAGTTAGTTATTCATGTTGTCCTAAGGTTGTACCTAGGGTGCTCCCTGAGCAGAACAAGCAAGGTCTTAATTGCTTGTTTAAATAAATAAATAAAACTCGCCCAACAGACTGCTGCACCAGCCCCTTGGAGAGGGGGAAAAACAAAATAGAAATGAAACAGACCTCTCTGCACTCCTGGTCTGAGCAAGGGTAGAAGGGAATGAACAGTGGAAAGTGAACAGCTTTTCCTGTGTTCTTTCCTTTTTAATGATCTGCAATGACCCCACATAAAACACTGCTAGTTGCTTCCTTCTATTATTTCTTGCTGGAGTTCCCAATAAGAAGGGAAGAAGAAAGGGAAGGAGGGAAGTGGCAGCAGCTCAACAAAGTTGTTGGTCTGAAATGAAGCAAGTAGAAGGCCTACTTAAAAAGGATGTTCATAGGTTCCAAGGGATGACCATGTACAATCCTATTTCTGTAGCATGTTATTATCTGTCTCAGGCCTTGAGCTTACTCTGAAAACCATGTACCCACAATCTGGAATTGCTGTGTTGACCTGGACCTTGTAGTTAGCTCAGTGACAAGATCAATCCAAACATTGCCCATGCTTTCTCAAGTGTCTTTCAGGGTCCCTGGATTGCATTTATTGTTGCTGACGGTTCCAAGACACAAATAGAGTAGCTTAATTGCAGCTTTGCAGGGCTCAATTTTCTTTCTAAGCTTGTCTTGGAGATTGTTATTACTGTGACATTGTATTGGATACAGGTAACAGTTAAGTGTTCACACCTGCAGCAGTAGCAATAGGACAAACAAAGTGTTTCATTCTATGCCAGACTATCAGAGACTTCCTTGGTCCTGGTATTGCCCCAGGTGGCAGACAGGACCCTCAGTGCCTACCTATAGGCAAAGGTGATGTGGCATTTATGTCATTGACTTCTGTTTATGGGGTCTGTGCAATTACTAGAGCATTTCCTACAGCACCATGAAGCCACAGAAAAATCTCAAGGTTCCTACTGCCAGCCACACCACATGAAGAAGTAACTTTGAGGTACCGATCTCAGCATCTCTCCTCTGTTTGAGTCAAGCCACTTTGCCACCAGAAAGGGACTGTTTACCTGTCAGCTAAAGGTCAAAGTGTACAAGGCTTGCAAACCAAGACTTTATTCAAGAGTAAATCCAAGGGCTCTCCTATGTTTGTGCCTCAAACAGAGATCCTGGACAGGCTACACCTGGCAGTCCATATTTTGGAGACGACTGCTAGCTGTTGATAAAGTAGAGGAAAATTCAGAGGTAGCTATACAGAATGAGCTTGATTGGCACAAGGAATGGGACAGCATGAACCTCCTTGAATTCCATAAAGGCAGTCCTGCACTGGGATGCACTGGCACCCTGCAGAAGGACAGACTGAAGGGTCACCAGTGGGAGAAGAGTAGCAAGGAGCTGAACAGAAGTCAGCAACATGCCTTTGCAGTCATGCAGGCCTACTGCAGTCAAGACTGTGTGGTGAAAACGTAGCCAGCAGGTGGAAGGAAGTGATTATTTCCTCTACAAAAAAAACTGCTAAGGCTGAATCTAGATTCTGTGTCTGGTTTGGGTGGCTCCAGGTACAAGATGAGATTTCAACAAACTGAAACAAGTCTAGAGCAGGACCTCTAGGATGGTCTCAGGGTTGGAAGACATGATGTATGAGGACCGGCAGTGGGAATCAGGCTGGTTTAGCTGGAAGAAAAGAAGGCCAAAAGGGGGTATTCCAGGGCCTGGGTACCTGGCCTACAAGGAGAGGAATGTTGCTCTTACTTCTAATCTGGTGCTTTGCATCACCTCAGGCTGTTAGTGGCTTGAGCTCTCCCTCCTGTATTGGTCTCTAGTTTCCCCACAGAAATTCTGAGAGGTATCATTGGAGCCCACCAATGCTGTCCTGTTGGTGCAAGCTCAGAGGGGCAGACTGGGTGGTAGGGATTTTGGCAGAGCCTTTCTGCTGTCAGTGAATTTGGTAGAGGGTGGAAGTTTGCTTAAGCCTCTTCTACCACCAGCACCTTCCCCGTCTTCATCACTGCCATTTGGTTTGAAGTGGCAGCAGGCAGCAGGCTGTCAAAGTGGGCTTGAATCAAAGCACTGCATTTAGCATTGGGGGGCATATGAAACACCACACAGACCCAGCCACAATGCAGGCTCGAAAACAAGCTTTGTTTCTCTGGCCAGTGTGGCAGTTGACCTGGGTTGGGCTTGGCTACACTTTATTTACAAAGAAGTAGACAAGAATAGGGGAGTGATTTCAAGGTTTAGTTTAAGAGACATACTCTAGCTGCAGTAACAATTGGAGATAGAAGTAGTAAAATGGTATACCAGCACTGACGTAGCCAACACGTTCCTTTCTACTCACATAATAGAAGGGCATAGACTTCAATTTTCTTTCACCTGGGAAGGAATCTAGTGTACCTGGAATCAGTTACCCCAGGGGTCGAAGCATAGGCTCACCGTTCACCGTGGACTGATTCAAGAAACCTTAGAGATGGGCAGTGCTCTTGAATGCCAACAGTACGCTGATGACATCATACTGTGGGGACAAACAAAAGATGAAATATTTGAAAAAAGGTTAAGCTGTCATTAAAATCTTGCTAAAGGTAAGATGTGCCATCAGAATTCTAAAGACTAAGACAGAAATACGATCACTAGGAGTAAAATGGATGGATGGAAGATGACATATCCAGTGAAGTGGTAGAAAATGTTAGTATGTTTTCCAAAGCTACCAAGAAAATGGAAGCTCAAGTATTCCCTTGAAATGGTAGGATTCTGACAGATGCGCTTTCCTAGATACAGTCAACTAGTAAAACCACTATAAACGGTGGTAAAAGCAAAATTGCTTATGCGGGGACCCAGGCAACAGCAAGACTTCCAACAAGTAAAGCTGGAAGTGGCACAGGAAATAGACCTGGGCCCTATCCAAACCGGTGGTAAGTGCAAGATATCCTGTATGTCACCTCAGGAGGCGTTGTAGACTCCTGCAGTGCGTGGCAAAGGAGCCCAGATGAATCCAAGGCTGACCACTGAGGTTTTGAAGCTGCAGCTACCAGGGGTCAGAAGCTAATTACACACCTCAAGAGAATAAGACCCTTTCCACCTATGACTATGAGCACAAACAGCATCTGAAATATCAGGAGCAGAACAACCACATACATTAATTGCTCCAATTACCTGTACTACACTGGATGTTCAAAGAATGGGTGGCACCCATCCACCACACTACTGCCCATACTTGGAACAAATGGACTGCCCCAATGACCCAGTGAGCACATTTGGGAAATAAAGAACACCCTGCGTAGAGAGCAATAGTACAGAGTACCCTTACCTGTTATGTGGTTATTTGGAGTGGAACAGGACAATCCAGACTGTTTTCAGAAGCCAAGGCTATGCAATTAGCCCTAGAAAAACCTAACAGGAAAAGTGTCCCACAGTGTATGCTTACACTGACTCTGTTGATGTAGGGATGCTGAGTAGGGATGGATAGAACCACAGGAAAAAACAAGGACGGGAAGGTTGAGTTAAACCCTTTTGGGCCACCAAGGTGTGGCAACAAATTGCCTGCAGCAGAGATGATTCATACATCATGTGAATGCACTCATCCCAAACAACGGCGCCACAGAGGAGTGCCAAAACACTAACCCCAGCCAGTGTGCAAAGGGGGACATCACAACCCTGGTTGCAACAATGAACCTTTGCAACACAAAGGAGAATCAGTCATGGCCCAGTGGGCCCATGAACTGGCAGGCCATAGAGGCCAAGATGACACCTACACCAGGCCAGAGAATGAAGAATAGATCTTCCACTAGCAGTAACTACCTCGGTCATTCAGGACTGTGAAGTACGTGCTGTAGCAGAGGAAGATTGTTGCCTACACCTGAAAGAATATGTGGAAATTTGGTGAAGCTTGTTGGCAAGTTAACTGTATTAACCTACTCCCCAAGTCTGCCTCCAAGGAACAATGGTCCTAGCCATGGTAGAATATCGACAGGACTGTTGGAAACCTACTTAGTTGCACAAGCCATGGGGATGAACATGCTGATGATTACATAGAATGAATCTATTGGAAGACCTACAAGATTGTGTATAGAATAAAGGCTAGATTGTGTGGCAGGTGGTATAGTTTGGGCATGGCTGAAATTTAGCTATAAAAGAATAAAGAATAAGGGAGCAATTTAAGAGTAAATAACCTGTTAATTGCTATAAAAGTTGCAAATGTGTCATGGGGAAAGTGTGGAGGTAATTTTAGAAAGGGCAGACTGTGAATGCCAGTGAGGCAAGAGCAAAGTGTGAGACACTGAGAGCATTTGGATGAGCCAATCAGGAATCGGACATTCTCTACCAGACTATAGCTGGTATTGTTCAGAGTCACTCAAGGGAGACCTGGAAGAGAATTCCAAGAGAGAGGTCAGAGAAAGAGAATATGGGGAGAGACTAGAGAAACCTGGGGAGAATCCAGAGAGACTCAGAAGTGACTTCAAGCAAAATTCTGGGAGAAAATAGGGAGATTGCAGGAATACCTTGGGAGAAACAGAGGGGATCCCACATCCTTACACCCAGACTACATAAAGTAGGGCTGGAACTGCTACACACTGACCCACCTGACTTCTCTCCTAGACTGTGTGGTCTCCCACACAGGGCAAGGAAGTCACGTCAGGAACCGCTACAGTGACCAACCCAGCTTCTCTCCTAGAGAGCACAATCTGACCTGTAGAACAGGAAAGGCACGTTGCTCATCATTGCCACATATTCACGACTAGAGTGTTTTGGTATCTGACTCCTTTTAGTCTCTGCACTGTCAGTTTGGTCTTAAACTGCAACAACAAGCCTAGAGCTCCCTGTTCCTTATTATTTAATTACTGTTAATCATTGTTAATTATTTCCAAATACAAATGTACATTATATGATTGTATTGAATCATTATAATAAAAAGCATTCCAAACTTCATATGGCCAGGAAGGACTCAGAGTTGAAGCCCTGGAAGAAGCTACCTGTTCTGCTGCCTCCATGTTTTTAACCTGGGTGTCATCAGCTCTGTGAAAGCAAGGGCCATTTAAACATCTTTGATTCTTGTGGTTCATTTATAACTTCTTTCAGCACAAATGAAGTAGACTTTCCTCTGAAATCATCTTATTAATTATCTCCATTAATTAGATCCATTAATGGGCAGGGTGACATCTAAGATTTCGCCATCTCTGTTGTGTCCATACATTGAGAATATTCTTATTTTCATAGAATCATAGACCCTTAAGATCATCAAGTCCAACCGTTAACCTAGCACTGCCAAGTCCACCTCTAAATAATGTCCCTAAGTGCCATGTCTACACATCTTTTAAATACCTCCAGGGACAGTGACTCAACCACTTCCCTGGGCAGCCTGTTCCACTGCCTGACAATCCTTTCGGTGAAGAATTTTTTCCTAACATCCAATCTGAACCTCCCCTGGCACAACTTGAGGCTGTTTCCTCTTGTTCTATCATTTGTTACTTGGGAAAAGAGACTGACACCCACCTCACTACAAACTTCCTTTCAGGTAGTTTTAGAAAGTGATAACATCTCCCCTCAGCCTCCTTTTCTCCAGGCTAAACAACCCCAGTTCCCTCAGCTGTTCCTCATAAGACTTCTTCTCCAGATCCCTCACCAACTTCATTGCCCTTCTTTGAACACATTCCAGTACCTCAATATCTTTTTTGTAGTGAGGGACCCAAAACTGGGGACAGTATTCAAAGTGCATTCTCACTGAGTACAGGGAGTCAATTGCATCCTTCGTTCTGCTGGCCACATTATTTCTGATACAAGTCAGGATGCTATTGGCCTTCTTGGCCACCTGGGCACACTGCTGACTCAAATTAGGCTGCCTGTCGACCAACACCCCCAGGGCCTTTTCTGCCAGACCTCTTTCCAGCCACACTTCCCCAAGACTTTAGCACTGCATGAGGTTGTTATGACCAATGTGCAGGACCCAGCATTTGGCCCTTTTGAACCTCATACAGTTGGCCTTGACCCATTGATCCAGCCTGTCCAGATCCTGCTGCAGAGCCTTTCTACTTTCAGGCAGATCAATCCTCCTGCCCAGCTTGGTGTCATCTGCAAACTTACTGAGGGTGCACTCGATCCCCTTGTCCAGGTCACAAATAAAGTTATTTAACAGAACTGGCCCAGTACTAAGCCCTGGGGAACACCATTTGTGATCAGCCACCAACTGGATTTAACTCTATTCTCCACCACTTTTTGGACCCAGCACACCAGCCAGTTTTTTATCCAGTGAACAGTACATCTGTCCAAGCTATGAGCAGACACTCTCCAGGTGCATGCTGTGGGTAATTATGTCAAAGGCTTTTCTAAATTCCAATCCACAGCCTTTTCCTCATCCACTGAGAAGGTCATCTCAGTCACAGAAGGAGATCAGGTTATTCAAGCAGGACCTGCCTTTCATAAACCTGTGTTGACTGGACCCCTTCACTTGGTTGTCCTGTACACGCCCTGTGAGGGCACTCAAGATGATCTGCTCCATAACCTTCTCAGGCACCAAGGTCAGACTGACAGTCTGTAGTTCTCCAGATCCTTCTTCTGGCTCTTCTTGTAGATGAGCGTCACATTTGTTAACCTCCAGTCAACTGGGATCTCCCCAGTTAACCATGACTGCCAATAAATAATGGTAAGTGTCTTGGTGAGCACTTCTACCAGCTCCCTCAGTACTCTTAGGTGGATCCCATCTGGCCCCATAGACTTGTGTGTCTCTGGGTGATGTTAGCAGGTCACTAACCCTTTTCCACTGGATTATGAAGGCATCATTCTACTTCCTCTCTCTGTCTTCCAGCTCAGAAGACATTTTTTATTGTCTTTTACTGCAGTAAGCAAATTAAGTTCTAGCTGGGCTTTGGCACTTCTAATTTTCTCCCCATGTAACCTCACAACATCTTTGCAGTCCTCCTGAGTTGCCTGCCCCTTCTTCCAAAGGTCATAGACTCTCATTTTTTGTCCTATGTTGTAGCCAAAGCTCTTTGTTCAGCCAGGCCAGTCTCCTTCCCCTCTGCCTTGTCTTTCAGCACACAGGGACAGCCTGCTCCTGCACCTTTAAGATTTCATTCTTGAAGAATGTCCAGCCTTCCTGGACTCCTTTGCCCTTCAGGACTGCCTCCCAAGGGACCGTCAACCAGGCCAAAGTCTACCCTCCATAAGTCCAATGTAGCAGTTCTACTAACCACATTTCCTCATTCTCCAAGAATGGAAAACTCTATCATTTCATGGTTGCTATGCCCCAGACATCCTCCAACCATCAGTTGCACCAGTTTTGCTGCTATTAAAACTGCTTTTCACCTCTGTTAACCAAATTAAGCAGCCCCTTTCCTTAATTGTCTTTTATGCTGTCACCACATGACTGCCTGAATTATTCTGATTTCAAGGTGCTGAATACAGGCTGCGTTAAAGATACTGACTTGCAGAGTCCAGGGTCTGCTCTTTCACTGGTAGGAGTTGTTGTGAAGAAAGCTAAAAGTGAGAGCCTGCCCCTCTTTCACTTGGAAGCTGATTTTAAGCCGAGATTTTGCTGCTGGCCCCCACCTGTGCTACTTATCACAGCTTTGTATTTTCTGCTTCTAGGTACCTGCTTGCCTTGTAACTCCTTGATTCTGACCCTAATTTTGACCTATTACCTTGACTTCCTGGCTTAACCTCAGGCCTGCCATGTCACCATGGACTTGCTGTTTTACCACTGGACTGAGACTGACTTCCTGGCTCAGAATCATGCCTGGAAATCTGCACGCTGTTTCAGCTGTAAACTCTGTTTCTGTAGAGGTCATGTGAAAATGATGGGTCAGAGCTTGTCAGAAATGGTGTCCTTCCTTGGGAGAGGGCTCAAGTTTTACTGGCTGTTCTCATCCCCTGCAAGAGGATAGCAGAGCTACTTTGTACAAGACAGTGCTGCTTACCACTGCACTGGTTGTTTCCTGAACTTCACATAAAGGTTTTCCCTAAGCATGCTCACCACACTGGGCACAGTGACCTTCACTTCATGGCTGCATTGTAAAGCGTGTTGCTAGCACCCACTAATGTGCTCAACACCACATTTTGAACTCCCCCAAAATATCCCCTGAGGAAACATGGATGAAGGAAAGAACTATCGGCTACCCCTGGCAGGAGGAGAGTGCATTGAAGACACGGAAATGAGCAAGAGCTAGACCCCATCCCAGCAGTGCAGTCTTCTTGGCCCCCACCAGATCAAGGAGCAGTAGACAGAACTACTCCTGCCCTGCTGGAAGGACAGACATGCCCATGGGTAGTGGGACCTCTTCCTCAGAAGCAGGGCAGAGCCTATTTGCCCTTCTCTGACAGCTGCCTGCATTGAGGGCTTTGTGATCTGGTGCTCAGGCACTCTAGGAAAGAGCTGCACAGCTAAAAAGCACCCCAGCTCTCCTGGGGTGGGGTGATAGTCTGACAGGTGAGCACTAACATCTAAACAGTCCTGTGTTTGAGTAATTTTTATCTCCTGTTCCAGGCAGAGGGTCTGGTTCTGCCTCAGCAGGGCAGACGTTTGGGATCATTCTTACTTGGGTCCTGGGTTTCCTGACTACATCTGGGCCTGCTTTGCTAGAGGTAACTTGATTTCCATTTCTTGACCACTCTTCTTACCACCCATGCGGGAAGAGTATGAGCTGGAAGACCACCTCCAATGACAGCAGTGAAAGAAAGGCTGTGAATAGCTGAGCTGTGACACCTTATAGGTGGAGTAGTATATTTGAGCTCACACTCCTTCCCAGAAGCACAAATTGTGTCACAACTCTGGAACAATCCTTCAGGTCAGTGCTGTCTCCATACTCAACATGCTCCAAGTGGGAGACCTGCATTTGGCCAAGTCCTAGGGAAGATAAATGCTGAAGTATGAAGCTGTGTCCGTGCCTTGCTAAGCTCCAGAAGACTATTATGGGAGATGTAATCTCTTTGGGGCACATTTCTATAGTGCCTAGAGGTTGAAAACAGTCTAGAGAGAAGGCTGCTGAAATAACACTCTTGTGTTTGGGTTCATGTGGATTTTCCACAGGGACGTATGGAAAGCGGACATGAGGAAGAACAAAAAGTGGCATCAAAACTCGTCCACCAAGGAATGTTCTTGGTGGGAAAACAAAAACTACTTGGAAAAAAGCAAAGTCCTAGCTGAATAATTTCACCATTAAAATATAGCTGAAAACTTTCACCACAAAAAAAGACAAAATCTTTTGAACTGCAATTCTGAGCTTTAAAGAAGAAAGAGTCTGTTTTCCAAAAGACAATTAGCAACCTCCTAGGACTTAGGGTAGGATGGATGGAATGTCCTCTGAGCCCCAAAGAGTCAGTGATAAACCCTTCTCATTGTCTGGATCGAAGGAACCTCCTTTCCATCAGCCACCTATTGTAGTAAAATTTGAAGTAAGACATAATTTGTTCTGAACAAGCCCCCTACATCCTGAGTGAGTGGCCACGTCAGAAGCTATGCTACTGTTGACCTGGTGGTCATCTCTCTGGCAGGTGTGCAGTCAGCTAGGCATGACTCCTATCTATGCCCAGAGAGAAGATATGATATGTCATTCCCACTCTACTGCACACGGAGGTAAACCCACCTCTGCAATCTCGTTTGGTTGCATCCTGCATTGTCATGTCCTCTCTCAAAGCAGTGCTGCCTAAGGAGCAGGAAGGGGTGGGGAGAAGGACCAAGTTCTTTCTGTGGAGAGGAGAGTCAGAGCCTTGGCCTTTGTGACTGGGATCTAGCTGCTCAGGAAGTGTCTGAGAAGGAAGGCTTCATGACACCTGTAGGGATCTTCCCCACAACAGGGAGCTGCAGCCCCTGAGACTAGCAGAGGGAGACAGAGTTTCTTATGTGCCAAGTGGGACAGGGTAGCTAGCCAAGAGCCCAACTACCATTTGCAGTGGAGTTGCTGGAACTCCTCCTGAACTTTCCAGCACTTGAACTCCACAGAGCTCCTATAGCATCCCGCCGGGTCACAGTTTGCTGCAGATTATAGCTGCCTGGAATTTTTCAGGAGGAAGAACTATCTGAGGTCAGATACATTATGACAAGCAGAGTTCTGTTCTTCCAAAGGCCTCATCAAGTTGCAGCAGCCCTCTTCCCATAAATGAAAATACAACTCCAAAGCAGCTGAGACAAACTCCAAAGGCAGAAGAACCTCAAGTGTGAGGAGCAGAAAAAGGACTCACCCTGGCTGAACTGAGAGGCAAACACCCACCTGAACACCTGTTCTCAGGGCAGGTGGGAAAACTTTGTCCTGAGCAGCTGTGGTGGTGTGCTCTCCCTGTTTTGTGTGTCGTGTCGTCCCCCCCACCCCACCCCAGCTCCTGCTCAGGCCTTGGCCACCATGGCCATCACAACATCAGCTGTGATAACTTGCAACGGGACTTTGGGGGATGGCTGGCAACATAGTCAAAATACTGTCTGGAGTGGGGACCTAGAAATTTTGTTCCCATGAGAATATGAC